>JAQIWH010000559.1:0-45770 GCA_034695005.1 Cryptops parisi | reverse complement strand
ATATTGCATATTTTGTATTATTATTTGTTTAATGTTTTGTGCTCCAAGTCATTGATTTTGCATGTAGGCCTACTGACATTCCCTTTGAGTGGCGAAACTCCAGTTACTGTACTGTACAGTCACCACTTAACAAATTCTAATAGCAAACGAAATGATCTTCCCCATGTCGTCGCATATTAGTGAAATTGCTTATATAAGGAACTTGCAGTCAAGAGCTTGTTTAAACTTACACACAAATAAGATGTTTGGAAAGCTTTTTTTTTCTTAGAACTATATATTTGAATGTTTATAGTGTACATTAAACATCGATTATCCGAAATTCTGGCTTTTTCGAATTAGGTAAAAATGTTATTTCAATAATAAAAATCGACACATTATCGATAGTTATGGACAATTTATCATATAAATTGGCTTGGTTCCGTCACATTCGGATAATCAGAGTTTGTAGTGTACTTTGTTTATAATGTACTTTAGCAGACATGCCAATTATTTTAATTTGTTTTATTTGAGTTTAACAATGAAAGCAAGATTTTCAGTAAGATGTTGAATTAATTTCAATTTCATGTTTTCGAGTTTTTGTGAAAAAGAGAATCGATAGTTTTTAATGAAATCGAAATTAAATTTACTAAAAAGTAAAAGGGAGTTGTAATAACAAGAAAAACAATCCGAATTTCTTAAAGCAATATGACGTATGAAATGTTATGAAACATTGTCTAAATTAATTAAATTGTTTGTCGTTTCTTTTAGTTTACGGAAAAGTCGATTTAGCTGGGTTTTTTTTTAATTGAAGTAAATTATTGTTGAAACGAGAACACATTTCTATATCGCCTACTTAATGTAAAAATATTTCATTTGATTTTTTTGTTCTTCTTCAAAAAATCGATATTTTTAATCCAATTAAATCGCAATCACGTTCTGTTCAAATTAAATTTAACTTTATTATTCTTTTCTAAATTGTTAAATATGAAAAAAAAAATATTCCTAAAAAACTAGTGAACTTGAGAAATCTTAGGGCTTACAAGAAATCAATAAAGTGCCGAGTAATTCGTCAACCGGAAATGAAGGTCGGAAGTTCGAATTAAACACACGCTTTCTGACGATTCTTATTTTTTTTTATTCTCCCATTCCCTCGCTTTACACGGTTGGTAGAACACACTTCCCCTTAACAAAATCACAGGCCCAATGTGTAAAACTAGATGTTTTTCGACTTTTTTTACACGAATTTGTTTTCTTGCTGTACCAAAGCGAATAAGGGGAAAGGGGGTGGGGGGGTGGGAGATGTAATGAAGTGGTTTCAAGTTTCTTGGATGATGAGTAGCTTTGGAAAAGCTAGAAGACAGATGGTCATGTGACGAAACGTCTACCATGTAGAGTCGAAGTGCATAACTTAATCGGTCGTTTTCACCTATTGTTTTTTGTATCTTATAAAAGTTTGGGGGGGGGGGAATTAAGCTCAATTAACCATTTCTTCAAGCTTTAACAAATGAAACTGAGGTCTGAATAGTGGGCCATGAAAAATAGTTTGATAAACGGAAAAAAAGAACAATTGATTTAACAATTCAAAATGGCGAACTTCGGTCATTTTCCACTTTTTTTTTAAGGTTCATTAACATTGTTCTTCAAGATTTAGCTTATCTTGAGTGTGGAGTGTGGAATTTGGTGAAAGATAATGAAAACAAAATGACGCCGAATGGATGATTCAAGATGGCGAACTTTATCACCTATAGTAATAATAATCACCTATAGTTTTCCAATGGACCCAATTTTAATATTTTTTGTTGCGGTGTAAGAAATTTAAGTGAAAATGATTAATATTCGCCATTATTTAATTCGCTCAATCGACGCCATTTTGTTTTCGTTTGTTTTTACTAAAACTAGTTTCCAAGCATTCTAAATCTTCGAAAAACAATGTTAATTAAGCTTTACTTTATTATTTTATTATGGTTTAACAGTGTTAAGATTTAACATATTGAATAGTTTTGGTATCAAAGATAAACGAAAACAAAATGGCGTCGATTTAACGAATCAGAATGGACGAACTTTTGTCACTGATTTTTCACCTTTTATGGCTTAATAATTCTGTTAATAAGCTTAATTGACATCGATTTACAAGTTCTAGTCTTTTGGGTATGGAGAAAAATAGCTATGCTGAAGGTAGACAAACAAAATGGCGTCGGTTGAGCGATTCAAAATGGCGACCTTGGTTTAAAAGGGTAGAGGTCATGATCATGAAAGACCACGTTCCTGTGATGAAGTGCATTAGATGAATGAAGGTTGCGTTTCGCACATCCAGTGCATTCAATTGCTCAAGGGGAAACTCACATCCTCGTTATAACACGCCTGGTGTTGTTTTAAAGGGGAGAGGAGATTGTGCAACAATTGTTACTCTTAACTTAATGGCTACGTTTGTGTTTTAACTTTGATCCTGTACATCCTCATCATCAGTATTATACTGGTCAAAATGTTTCCTTGTGATTTCATAACGCCATTAGTAAATGGTTTTTCTAGATTTTAAATAGTTAACCATAATGAGTATCACCTTCAATTTGTTTTTATATAAACACCTAGAGTAGTTGTCGGAATTGTGACGTCATTGGAGGAAAACTTTTCGATTTTTCGAAAGATGCTAAGTGTTAAGAATCAATGAATCGACGAAGAGCGGTGGTCAGGAAGGAAGAAAAAATCGATTGGAATTCGATATATTTTCTTTTTTTTTGTTGATAAAAATCTATAAATTGACACGGCTTCTCGTGTTTCGCCGACGAAATCCAATATCGTCTGTTATCGACTGAAAATCGATAATACCCGATAATTATGTAGAATTCTGTTTTTTGGAGAAAGTTAAACTGTCTGGCCAATTTTCAAGTTTGACCAAAATAGACAAAAAATATCGATTGTTTGAAACGAGTATCGTTCTTTTGAAAATCGTGAGCTATGCGAAAATATCGATTTTCCTTGCTCGCCACTTGAGATTTTATGAACATGTTTTAATAAATATAATTGTTGATAATGTTCAAGTAGCCCAAACACTGGTTTAGGAAGTTACCGATTTGATATCGTTCATGAAAAATATTGAATTTCATAAAATATCGATTTTTTTCTATTCATATACAGTACTGCATAAGTTTATGAATCTTTTTGGCGCAGAATTTTCTTGTTGACATCTCTTCATATTTTTTAAAGTGGTGTCCATGTCCGAAACAGATTTCAAATTCGATTTTTTTTTTCTTCTCAAAAGTGAAGATCGTTCTTGAATTATCGATTTCTGAAGAATATCGGTTTTTTTTTTTCACAAATTAAAAAAAAAAAAATTATTTTCCAATTCGGGATTTCATAAAAGTTTTTCAAGTGTCCAAAACACTTGTTCGAGAAAATATCGATTTACAAAACATCGATTTTTTTAGAAATATCATTAATATCTTTCATTTTTTGAATCATGCAAAAGTAGTCTAATAGAGTTAAATGAAAGACGTTATTCAATTCAATTTCTACGAATCGTTATTAATTTTCATGTACTGGTACATCTGGCACAGGGTTGAATTATCATGTGATTACGTGTCACATATTATACATGTGTAAATTACCACATATGGTTAGATTATTGGCAAAAACAATTACGCTTGAGTCATTTTGTAAGATTGTAATCTTTTACATCCTGTGATTCAGATTTTTTCCGATTACTAACGTTTCTAAATGTCACATATTCTATATTAAGAAAATCCGGTTTCTATCAAACGTGTGATTTACTTTTAATGCGAGATTAATATCACCAATACTTAATTTTCAGAAACGACACTAGGTGGTGGTATGCATTCAAAAGCCATTTTATGACGTCACGAGTGGGTTTTTCGAGGTATAGTTTATTTATAAAACATTTAAATTAAATTAAAAGAAGGAAAAAAAACTACGGTTGCTTAGGATAATAATAGTCATAACCGGAGTGGGTGCCATTTTTTCCGTGAAGAATTCGAGCTTGGCAACGGATACTAAAAATGGCGTCTTTTGGCAAAGATATTCGATTCTAGGACAACGACTTTGTAAACGGTTTTTTTGCTTCGAATTTATATCTTGCAAGTCAGAAATGTCATCCTTTGCCCATTGAGATTCTTCTTTTGTTATTTGGAGTGACAGGTCGATTGATCCATCATGTTTTCCTAGATCTCTAGAAGAGATTGATCGATGGGTTTCGTTTATGAAAATAAACGTCATTGCTTAAACAAACGTCTTTTTTAATGCTTTCGGATCGGATTCGTTTGTTTGATTTGAATGATAAAGTATTTTTGGAGTATGTTATGATATTTGACTAAACGTTATTAAATTTCATGTATCTCAAAAAAAGTAACAAGTTCAAAAATTAACCGGATTTTGTTCGACTCTACAACATTATCGGGAAACGTTATGACGTCACACAAAATCCGGGTCAATTTTGAACAACTTTTTTGTTGCAACTTTTTTTTTTCAACATTTTAATTAACAAAATTCTTGCATTCAAAATTATTTTATAAATATTTATCTTATTTTCAATTAGAAACGCTTTTTCTTTTGGCTCCCAATTCGCGAATACGTGTTTTCACGGATGATTTATATTTGGAAAGAACCATTTTTATTTTTAAAAACTTATCTATGTGCTTTTCGTTTTCCATTCGGGTTTTCATAAAAGTGCTTAATCTCAAGTTTTAAAAAGAAAAAAACATTAATATTTTTTTTTTAAAAATGATCAAACTGACGCATGCGCACTCAGTGAAATTCCTTGATTCATCTGGAAAATTGCTTCTCGTTTTACCAAACTTTATTCTACGGCTGTTTAGGGAGCGATGGAATCCGGAATGGCAAACATTCTACTATCACTTATGAAGTGTAGGGGATAGTCGTACGTTTTTTTTTTTCATTTTAAGAGGGGGGTGGAGTTTTAAGTAGAAAAGTAAACCAATAAATGAATGCAGATTTTCAGCAGCGAAGAGGAAATGAAGATGGTCGTATAGCGAATTTAAGTGTTAAAATGCGTTAAAGAAACGTTTCTCCAAGAACGTTGTTGGCCAAAGTTGCGTTTTGTTATTTGTTTGAGGCTGGATTTTGGTGATTTTTTAAAAGAAATTATTTTTTTGTTAAAAGGTAGTTATTTGGTAAACACTGGTTGGTGTGCGAGATGATATTGGTGAAAATGCGAAATTGGTTCGTTTATACGTGGCAGTGAAAGCGCAAAAAACCGTCGGAAGTGTGGAACGCGTTATGCCATGAAATTCTAGCGAAAATTCGTTAAAGCGTGAAATGCGATATTTCATAATATACTAGTAGGAGGAACGTATGGAATTTCGTTGATTCGGAATAAGTGAGTTATATCGTGATAAACTAGTCATATGATAATGTAAAGTTTCGTTGGGTCGTGAATTATTCGTGAAATCGTGAAATTTCGTGGTTCATGAAATTTTAGTGAATGTGTGAAATGCCGTTAAATAGAAAGTGCATTATTCCATAAAATAAATACTAACATAAGCATGTACAGTAATATAAGTAGCTGTTTTAACGGTAACGAATAGACGTATATAGTATATGTTATCGGCAATGTATAGAATCCAGGTTTTCTATGCATTGCCAATCTGGGTTTAGGCAATGTATGTTCCAATGTTAGCATTGAAATAGTTACGTTATGCAAGAGTTTACGTTAGGTTTAAATTTAAGCCTAAATTCAGGTTTACTTTAGAGATAAAGCTAACTAAACAGTTTTATACAAGTTATTTCATATTTTGCCTGACTAACCTAGGCATTGTATGTACTGCCTGAATTTTATACATTACCGGTAACATATATGTTACGGGCAATGTATAGAACTTGCTGGTAACATATGTACGTCACCGGTAATATATAGAATTGAGGTATTCTATAGAACTCGAAACCTAGTTTACGCAATTGTATGAAATTAGCATTGAAATAGTTACGTTAAACAAGAATTTAATTTAGGTTCAAATTAAGCCTAACTTTGTTCTAATTTTTGGTTGTAGAGAATCTGTGGTAAACTAACCTTAACTTATTTATTTTATTTTTCACGGTCTTGGTGACCAAAAGGGTTACATCATAAAAACTGAAAAAACATAAATACAAATCATTACACATATCTTAAACAGTTGAACACTTACTTAAACAGTTGAATACAAGATGTTATTTCATACTTCGCCAAATAAAGCTAGGCATTTTATAGAATACCTGGATTTTATACACATTGACGGTAACATACACTGCATACTACGGGTGTGAAGATATAAAGAGTCTGGTTTTTCCATATTAAATATTCATCATATCGATCGAAAATTCATTCATTTCATTGTATACAATGCCTAGGCAGTATATAGAATGCCTCGCGTTTTTTAGCAAAGTAAGAAATAACATCTTGTATAGAACTGTTTTGGTTGATTGAGATTAATTCAGGTCATTGAACAACATTTTTGCCAAAAACAAACAAACAATTAACCCTAAAATTAAACTTGACTTAAACTCTTGTATAACGTAATTATTTTAATGCTAATTTGCCAAAAGAAGCGACGAATTTTATACAATATTTGGATTATATACATTGCCAGAAACATATACCTCACAAAAATAATCTGCCATTTTGTTCAAAAAAAATTTTGAAGAGTAAAATCTGGAACAAAAATTGTGCGATTTATCGAACGAATTAAAGTTGATTCCAGACTACGCTACAATCTGGACGAGGATGTTTTAATATTGAAAACGTAAAAAAGCGGATGGTTAAAGTTTTATTTTACTGTAGTCGGCTGGGTTTCGTTATCTCAAATATTAAACAACAACTTAACCACTCGTTTATGTGTTTAACGGAGGAAAAAAAAAACCGATTTTTTATTTGCTTTTTAAACACATGTGTAGTTTAGCTAATCGTGAACAGTAAAAACTTAAGTGAGAAAAATTTCATAGCAAATAGATTTAAAATTCGCCTCCAGCCAGTTTTTCACAGTTCAACGAAATTTATTATGACTACATCGATTTTACCATCTTTTTGAAAATAAACCGATCTTTTAATCGACATGTTCGATGATGAAATGTTTCCATTAATTTTATATATATGTATATATATAACATACATTATTTATATGAAGTGGGAAATTTGCATTTGCAGCAATTACTCGCCAAGTGAAATGTGTGTTTCATTAACATCATGTTGGCGTTGACAGACATCTTAAAGAGCCGTTTTTTCACTTTTTTTTCCTAAAATCATTTTTCACATTTTTTTATTTTATTTTATTATTTTTTTTTTACAATATGTATTTTTATTTTCATTTTCCATTCGTCATCTTCCCTATGGATTCCTCTTTTTTTTATTTCTTTAAAATATCCAGTAGCTTGGAAATGATTTTCACTCCCTCCAGCATCTCAGAAATTGATTGGCAACAGATGCAAGTACGATTTTTTTTTTTTTAATATAAATTTTTATTTATTTTTTTCTTTTAAATTTCACTCTTTTCTGGTGAATCTTGAGTTTCGCAATTCGTTGGTTTCGATTTCCGTTTTTTTTTTTTTGACTCGACACGAAAAAAAAAATTAAGACGAATGGAAGTGGAAAGAAAGTTTTTGAGGTTTGTTTCGTGTTTTTATTTTTTATTTTGTTAGGTTTGAGGGGGATAGATAGGATATAGTTTTTTTTTTTTTTTTTGGTACTACAGTGCAGAGCAGCGAATCGAATGGACGAATTCCAGACAGACAAACAGATGTTGAGTGGATAAATAAATAACCGATAACATTGGTTAGCTTTGTCTGGTGCTACCGATCCGTAAACTCGCGGTTTACGGGTGTTAAAATTAAGTCAAGGCTGATTTATTATAACGGAAGAAGCTGTGCAATTGGTTTACTTTTGTTTCCTTTTCATTAGCGTCGTAAAAACGAGGAATGTGGGGTGTTTTTTTTTTTGTCAGCACCGTTTTTTTGATTTTTGATACTTAATTTTCGTTTCGAAATGAATGGAATGAACAAAATTCATAATTATCTTGGATTTCATTAAATTATTACAGTGGTACTTGTGTCTAAACTTACAGACCCTGACTGCCATGGGAGTGGCATGGTGATGATACTCTTTGCTTCACTTGTGAGTAAATTTGTGAGTGAGCTGGGAATCGAACGTACATTGCCGTCTACAGGCGTTTATAATACAAGATATTGTATGAACCAAAACACGTATGAAGCGAGAACCGCATTCTTTTTCAACCCAAGTACTTCGCACGAATAAAAAACCTTGCCAGTCCAATGTAAATCGCATAAATATAAATTGAAAATTGCACAAACCAAAAATGGAATTACTCAAATCTCGCATAAATCAAATATCGAATTCCTCAAATATCGAAGATTGCATAATTTCAATTCGCATAAATCAAAACATGCAGAAATCAAAAAATTGATTTTTGCATTATGTGTGTGCATTATCTGTACATGATAGTAAAATATGCTTAAAAAAGCATTTTTAATGTACTTGAATTTTTTAAAGAAGTATTTTTAACTAACCTAAACTGGTGTTTCTGGGCATAGATATTTAGTTAAAAACAATAACTTATTTTATTGTTAATCATAAATTAAATTTTTTTGGTTTGTTTTAACTTAATCTATAGACATGTGATACTCTCATTTTTGGTGGATGTAGGTTAAGACACAAGAACCATTACAGTAAAGACATTCCATACGTTGACTGATTTCACTTTTTCACTTGAATTCTGCGAACTAACGAATTCTTACACTTTTTTTTAGTATTCCGTGACATATCGCATTTCACGGTTGAACTATAGTATTTCATAAACAAGCGAAATTTTACACTTATTTAAACTAGTGTTCAAATGACAACACTACTAGTCAAATAACGCATATCACATTTTAACTGATTTCACTAGTTCACGAACTAACGACATCTTAGTTTGTTTTGTGGAGTATAAAATGCCTCATTTCAAATGACAGAATTTCACATTTAAATCCCTTTCACTGGAATTTCAAGAACCAGCGAAATCATAGTTTCATTAAAATCTTATGAAATTGACTGCATTTCAAACTTTAACTAGTATTTCATGAACAAACGAAATTTCGTGCTTTCACCAGAATTCCATGAAAAATAACGCATTTAAGTATATTACGATGAACCCGAACGAAAGTACATTTTTATCATTTTTTTAGGCTTGTCATATTAAATGACCTTGAAGTGTTGTTTGATGGATGTTCCATGCCTGGAGCTTTTCCACGAGTAATTAATTCATCAGCATCGTCTGATTTTCTCTGAAAAACATTTTTCTTCTTTTTTAACAAACAACAACGGCCATGTTTATATTTTTGCCTTGGAATTCTTCGGTATGTTGAATTTGTATTCTTCTGGTTTATGTTCACGTGGAAAAGTCGCCATTATCAGCGTCCATAAATCCAGGAGTGATTTATCCACGATGTCGCCATGTTGTTCCTGTGGGTGTCTTAACTCGGTCCAAGGCTTTCATCTCTTTTAAGGATACTGAAAGAAAGATGGAAGCCGATGGGATTAAGACATAGTGTGTGCGCAGCGGTTTTCAAACAAACAAACAAACAACAACAACAATCCCCCATTTTATTCTCGCGTGTCATGAGTGAGTGGTCTAATCTCACTCTCTTTTTCTCTCATCTTAAAGAGGTGAACTCTTTGCGTGCATTTGCATTGCTTTCCATTTTTCTTGCTTCAAGTTTAGACCATTTTCATATTATACAGTAGTTGCGCTTGTAAGTTTTTATGTCGTCTAGTTTACTTTTTTTTTTTGGTAACTTAATGTTCCAAGAAGTTATCTTTTTTAAATATGCTAATTTAAATAACTAAGGATGAACATCGGAGATGTGAAATAGGGTTGCAGAAATGTAGATTCTCGTATAGTTTGATAATTAACTATTCAAACTGTTAATTTATTAACTAAATGGGTGGACATCACGAACAAGTAATTTTCTCAAAAAGCAAAAATACCAAGGACTCTGAATTTTTAGTTAGGTCTTCTGACACGCAATTTTGGAGGTGGCAATTTCAAGCAATTTATTGACAACTGTGACGTCAGCTTTTTGCCAACCAGTAATTTTTGTTTTGCTAAGAAGCTGACGTCACAGATGTCCACAGATTGCTTGAATTGTCACACCGAAAATTGCTTGTGTCAAACGTTTTTTAAAAAAGATTGTTTTTGTTCGATTTTTTGCGAGTCGAAAAAATGAGTGCTAAATAGAAAGAATGAAACAAATCAATGTCAAACGAAAAAAAGACAAAAAATATCAACAAAGTTCTTCCTTTAATATATTTGTGTGTTTATTTTGGTAATATTGGTGAAAGATCTTTCCTAATTGGATGGAATGTAACTAGATCGGGTGCTAAATGAAAGGAATGTGAACCAAACTTTAAAAGGAAATAGTCTGCTCTGAAACAAATTTGAGTGATTTCTATTTTTCAAAAATAAATTAAACAAGAATAAGTTATAACCTCTTATAAAATGAGTATACGAACGAATAGGTTGAATAGGCTTCAAACTCACAACGATGAGAATGGTTTCTTGCAGAAATTATTATTTGCAGAAATAAATTGCAGAAATTATTATTATTATTATGTTAATTTTAATAAAAGACAAGAATTCTCCTCCTCCTCCATCTCCACACCAGCTATGAAAGCGCCACCATGTGTGAATATGCTGAGACTTATACAGAAATCGTTACTCTAACGGTAACGAATATTGCCAAACAATATCAGTTAAAACAATAATTGTAACGATGCAACATGAGTTAAAACAATAACTGTAACGAAACAAGATGAGTTAAAACAATAAATTCCGTAATGAAAAACGTTTTTGTCGTGTTTGACGGGCTATTTATTAGTAAGAGGTTAAAAGACGTTATAAAAATTGAGTGCTGAATTCAAGGAGTGAAATGAAGGTAAAAATCTATGCTGCATGGAAATAATACTATATAACCAAGCTCCTATCTAGATTAATCGATCATTCACAACTCTTCGCGAACACCATTTCATATAGTATTCACGAACAATAGTCTCCAGCATTTACGTACATCGTCGACCCTATCACCTGGAGTTGACCAAAAGTTAAGTTTCGGCTTAGAAACGATTGTGTTTTGTATTATTCAGTTTGACGACAAAAGAAGATTGAGGGGGAGTATGTGATCTTGTTAGAATGGTGGCGCTTTAAAACGTGTCAGGAAAGGGTTAATTGGGCACAAATCGTTGGCCAGATCAAAGTTCTCCAAAGGTCACTCAGGAAATATTTATCTCTGCCAACCACATTGTGTCCAGTTGAGATGGTTTCGTGGTTTAATGGGTTTGTTCTTTTTCATTTTGTTTTTCGATTTCTTTGCTTGTTTGCACGAAGAAAAGTTTGGCAAGACGTTATGAATAGGCGATTTATTATGCATTAAAAGAAAATTCCTGCGCGGAATTTTGGCGAGAATTTGGCGAATTGATTATTACACGACGACGATGTTGATGATGAACGTGATAATGGTGAATAGTTTTTAATTAGTTTTGAAATCTTTTTTCCGTGGTTATTGTGGTTTTGGGATCCATTAGATTATGAAATTTTTGGTTTTCGTTAATTTTCTAGTATGACGAAAATTACGTTATGCGAGGGTAAGGTTTTGCAAAAACTTCGCATGAATCGAATATTGCGTTTATCAAAATAGTACATGTCGGGTGTCTAAACTTCAGTCATTCGGGCTCCACAACACAAAATAACATAAAATCGATTTTTTTTCTCGTTTAATTAAATACAGAACTTGAACAGGTGATTTATGATGTTACTTGGATTTAGCGAGTGATAATTCAATCTATATAATCTTATTAATTAACCTTACATATCGAGGTAGTTGAGGAAGTTGCGATTTGCGGATTTTAACTTTGTAGATTAGTGGGTTTGTAAAGGAAAAATTCAGGCTGAAAGAAAGTGGGAATGAAATGAATTGTAATCTTGCGGTTAAATCGATGTCCAGGGCCTTTTGGTTTCCGGTCGGATTTAGCTGGCGACATATTGTGCTGGAATTTATCGTTTTACAATCGTTGAAGGTGTCAACTCGTCTTATTTTTTATTTTTTTTTGTAGTTATTTTTTTTTTATCTTGCTTTTGGATTTCTCAAGTGAGGTTGGAAATATAGAGAAAAAAAAAACAACTGAAAGATAAGAAAATCCCCTCAAAAAATGAAAAGAAAAAACTTTGCTACAAAGGAAATAACATTATAGGAATGTAAAGCCTCAGGATATCCAATATAACCGCCTCAAAATGTCCATCAAATGCGAATACATGTATGTATGTAATGTATGTATTGTATATAGTGGAAATATTATAAAGGCTATTACAATGATAATTTTGAGTTTTGGATATAATAGCACTTTCATAGGGGTCTTTATAATGGTGGTATTTGACCTCGCATTGTTACAAATCGTAAATCGCATTGTCACATTGAAAACTATGAGTCGTAGCACATTTAGAAAGTTGTAGCCACTGACCCATTTAGCAAGAATCCACTTCTGTTTTACTTATTTTCAACAATGCAACCGAAATCAAAATTGATACAACAATACAGAGTAAAACTCATGCTGTCCCTACAACAACTTTGCTGCAAATTATTCATGCTATTCAGTAGAGTTATTTTAGTTCATATAATTGTTAACATCTTTATATTCGTATTTAAATTAACCGTGCAGCCACTAAACTAACTCCACTGCATAGTAGGAGTGACTTGCAGCAAAGCATTGTATATGTATGTGTGTGTTTATATAGATACTCTCGGACTGTCCAATTAATGCCTTTCACTATTGATTAATTTTTTTGATAACAGATTTTTCCAAATTAAAAGTTACAAATATACAAGAATCCATTCTCGGAACGGTGTTATTCAGGGGACTTATTTGGCTGCCCCTCTCTTCAGTTTTATAACCTATATATTTTTTGGTACCTGTAGATTCACATGGTATACACGCTTGTGACGCTAGCTGTTTAACTAACCTAAGGTTTTTTTTTTATTATTTTTTTTTTATTTATTAAATTATTATTATTTTTTTATTTATTAATTACAGAAAAACCAGATTCTATATTTTTACACCCGTGCGAAGCACGAGCTTTCCCTTAGTCTAGTACAGTATTAGCTAAGAATCTTCTAATAAAGAGGGGATGAGTAAAAAACTGAAGATCTAGGGTTCAAATCTGGGCGTTTCTATATTAGTGTACATTACTTTTTATTTTATAGCTGTATTTCAAAATTTTGTAACGGAATTTTAAATTTGGTAAAACTGATAAATAAATAAATGTTCGATCAAAAATTATTTCTGCATATAGCGGGGGGTACTTTTTTTTATTGATGTTTGAAATGTTTTTCTTACTTGTTTTTATTGATCTTATTGCACGTACAAATAGTAAGTTCCAAATTTGACATAAGTTGCCATTACAATTTATAAAATAAACAAACTGCGTAAAAGCGAATTCGTGAAAATCGAGGATGCGTAAAGCGAGGATCACCTGTGTACTGTTGTGTATATTGATTTGTCTCTTTACATGTATAAAGGTTGAGTTGGGCTTAATGGGAAATTGAATTTGGATCTAATAAGGTTTTCGGCTGTCGGTTGTGTGTGGTGAGAGAAGTGGAATAGTTTCGAATATCGATTAGTTATCGTTAAGTTATTCATGAATGCTTAAACGTTGTAGTTACACGCCAGAAATTCTGATAGAGCTCAATAACTAACGATTATCCTAATGAGATTTGTCCTCTGCAAATGAGTGATGTCTAAAAATATGCTCTTTTTAAATTCATTTATCTGTTCATTTTTAATACACAGATAAAAAATGTTTTCTGTTCACAGCTGGTGAATGGTAAACATGTTATCGCGATTCTAGATAAATATAAAAAGTGTAAAAAAAAAAACCACTTCTTGTACACTTAAAAAAAAATATAATTTAGAAGAAAAAGTCAACACGGAGAAGGTTTTTGTAATATAACAAGAATGGTTGCAAGGAGAATGCGAATTGGAGGATTAGGAATTTCAATGAGATTAAGATAACGTCAATTAGCGAGCTTTTCGTTCCCAACGTGCATAGAATGACAGTGTCGTTCGTTTGTACTCATTAGATTTTCTCTTCCCCCTTGGTTGTGACGTCATCGTCAATTATGACACGAGATGGATGGTGCAAGGGCTAGACCTTGTTGCCAACAATCCATTCTGCATGCCCATTGGGTGGATTAAAGTTTAACCGCGCGCTTAACTGCGGTGCTGTTACGCGGCTGGGGTGGAATTACTAGTAAATGATATACCGTTACTCTTTAATGCTAACTCTTTAATACTAATATTTGTATAAAAGAGATGTGCAGTTCGTGTATGTGCTTATGTTTGTTGCAGATCGTATACAAACGACCATATTTATACATAGGTGTAATGAAAACATATGTTGCATACCTTTGGGTGTACAGTATTAGATTTATACGTGCAATTACATATTAAATGTGGATGTAATATTACATGCATATGGTTTTTTTGTTGTTTTTGTCACATTTAATTTCATAAACCGAGGCTCAAATAGTTGCAAAATACGGTTTAATTGATACCTAATTTTCCGCTTTTAGTTTATGGTGTTTAGGCTTGAAAAGGTTAGTGACCCGTGGATCACAATTTCACATTTTTTTGTATATGTGGCTCTTTTAGTTACTGGTACAATATTATATGATTTTAAAAACTTTCATCGACGAAAGCAAACTAAGTTACTGCAAGTGGTTGAGTATCGGGCTATAGATCGGAAGGTCTAAGTTCAAACCTTGGTGTTGGTTAGTTTCTTGAACTTTTTCGTTATTTCAAGTTATTTAGTACAGTAGTTCGTTTTACAGAGTTATATAACAACTAGAAGTAAACCTCATGGTTGTCAGAGTTACCACTTGGAGTTTAGAAGTAATCCCCTTGATTGAATGGTTTTGGCTCATGTTGGTATGGAAACATACACAACCATACATATTGGCTGTGTGAAGCAAAGTTTGTTTGCACTGTTTGTGAAACTACTCTTGCTTAGCTTCCCTGCCATACCGTAGTTTTTTCGTTTTTAACTTCCGTTTTTACATGTCAATTTTTGATCTGGTTCGTGCGTTTGCATTATTTCGAGAATGTCTTCATCTTTCCAAGCATATGAGGTGTGAGATGGATATTAAGGAAGTTAGTGATTGGGTTGTTTTGAAAATGACATTTAAAGTCACTTCTGGTAATTGGATTGGAGAGCCCATGACTGATATACAATAACGATAGTTCAGTCAGAATTTTCATATCACCATGACCAATGGTTCTTGCGAAATTTGACTGTGACCAGACGCTTCATCTCATACAGTGAGATACTCTCGATCACTCAGTTCGTTGTTGTGAACTAACAAATTCCAAAAACATTCCGATACACTTTGATTTGGGATCCCTCCTTAATTCACGTTTTTATTTGCATTCACGTTATGGTGAACCCCATGAATCATGGGTGTTCACCATAACAAAGTGAGGGTAAAGAAAAACCGTTACAGATCCATACATAAAATAGATCATACATAAATAAATCTGGGTAATTATATAGAGTAATTTGGGTATATTTTATTGGTAACAAACGAATAATTAGAACATGAATCACAAGATGTTATTATTGAATAAACAGCACAAGATGCTTCCATTTCAGGGATCTTAAATAATAACAATAAGATAACCACGCATTTTTTTAAACATTCAATTTTTCTATATCCAAATGTCATATCATATCAATAATCTAACAACATGATTAAAAATTAATGAGTTTCCTAATGCTATAATACTGTAACATGTTACAACTCTACCGATAATGACAGGCCATCGTGACTAACATATCCAATTACCACGTCCTTCTAATTATGGTGTAGTAGTGTATTGATAGTTATGTAATTTGTGATTCTTAGTTTTTAGCGAGAGATTTTTATCTTGTCACTTTGTATGTATGTGTGTGGTTCGTGTTGTAATCATTAGGAGAATTATAATGGTAATATTTTTTCGGAAGATAAACACTGATAAAATGACTCGAGGCAACGACGTCACTACTCGAGGCTGATCATCAACGTCGTCTTCGTTCAAATTGCTCGCAATTGACATTTTCATCTTTTCTTAAGTTGACATTTTGCACCCGCAATGACAAGTTTGACCCACTTCGCATGATGGATCAGAACTCTCAATACTCTACTTTATTTTTTCTAGATTGATAATCGTTTTCGATTTTGATTATTTCCATGTTGGAAGAGTGTGAGTTTTTTCGTGACAAAATTTAAATGTTAAGTTAATCAAACTCAAGACTTGTCAAAAAAAACATTTTGAATTGAAAAAGAAATGCTACATCATCCATCATTAAAATGGTTTCATCGATTATGCTTGTCTGGGGTTGTTGCATTGTTCCAGTTTACATATCAATCATAATGTTCCATTAAAATTATCAATGTAATTTTAAAATTAGTAGAAGTCAGAATTATCTTTGTGGAACATGAGCATTTTTAACTTTACTTAACCGATTTAGCATGTCTGGAATCAACAAACTTTAATGCCAATTTGTGGAACTACAGCAGTTTTCATCAAAATGTGTTCAAGTTTGATGTTGCGAAACGTCTTTCTAAACGGGATTTATCTGATAGATAAAATGATCATAAATCACACGTCTGGAATTCAAAAATTGCACTGCATTGTATTAACTTTTATTCATTTAATAATGAATATTAAATTGGGAAGTACAGTATATATATGGTATAGTAGTTCACGGGCAAACTTTGGTTTAAGGTTGGTGGGCGGAGTTTGGGTGAAATATCGTTAACATACATAGAATATTATAATGTTTTTGTTGTTTTTATCTAACTTATTCTAGTGTTATGGGTGTAGATACCAGGTAGGTTAGTTAGAAAAATACAACAACATTAAAATATTTCATTTATGTTAACGATATTTCACCTCAACTTTGCCCACCAACCTAAAACCAAAGTTCACCAGTTTATGTTATAGTTCATAGAAAGTTTGAAAAACTAGTTATGTAAACATCATGAAAAGTGACTTGATCGATTTTGCATGACAGGCCTAGCGTTTGCGATGTATGGCGCGCTTATTGTTTACTCTGTGATACTTCAACAGTTTTGGCACTGAAATTATAATAAAAAAAAACAACTTGGTGTATAGATTTGAAATTCTTATAACATTGTAAACATGTCAAACGAAAAATGGCCTCTTGTTTTCACAAGTTTTTCACTGGGGAGCGAGTAATCGCGGTCACGAGATGTCGCAATAAGTTGTAAACAAGACGGCCATCTTGAAAGCTGAAGATGATAAGGGCAAAAGCGATAGCATCGATTTTTCTAAACGCTTGAAATGACGGTTCGCTGGGGCGCTCGATTGCACATGACATCGATCGATTATTATTAGCTTTTTTTTCTATTTTTTCCTTCTATTTTTCATTCTATGTAAACCCGAATTTCGTTTTATTTATTTCGTAATACATACCGACGAAAAAATGGTGGAAAATTTATTTTTTTAAAGAAATGAAAGGAACGGAAACTTCGCCCCATTATGTTAGGAAAAAATGGTTTTTCTAAAAAATGGTCCATAATGAAGTTCAAATTTCATATTTTCAAACGATTTTTTTTAAAATGCTATTTTTGTAGTGTATTGTTTACCATAGATGTTGCGTATGGTAATCCATAAACGTCAGAATTAACGGACGCGGGACGACTGAATCATTTTTCATTCTTTAAGCCTAGATTTAAAGAACAAACATTTTTTCTTTAACGAAATGAAAGAAAAGGAAACATTTTACCTTTAAAAAATTGAAATTCCAAAAATGGTCAATAATGGAGTTGAAATTTTAAAGAAGTTATTTTGAACTTGTACTTTAATGCAATGTTGGAACGTATTGTTCACCATGGATGTCGAGTATGGCGTTTTATAAAAGTCGAAACAACATAAAAAAAAATGTGAATTTCGTGTAAGATATGAAGTTTTAGTTGAACAAAAAAATTGCTTTTGTTTTCTTCTACTGTATTGTTCGTGTAAGTCAAGATGTCGAGTATGGCACGCCATACAAGTCACTCACTTGACAGAAAAAGTTGCCAACGCTCGTTTTTGCTTTGTTGACAGTATGTAACCTCACCAAATGGACATCAACCACAAGGGAACATAAAAAAAAAAAACCTTAGAAAAAAAGGATAGCTTTATCGATTTTGATGTCAGGTTTTTTTCTTTTTCATCTTTAGCTATGTTTAGTTTCATTCGAGGTTAAGCAATTTTAAGTACTATAAAAAATGCATTGCTTAATTTTTATCTATACTGTTCCATGTAATTAAATAATAATTTTAAAACGCCACTTTCTTGAAGTGATTCGTGGAGATTTTAATTCCAGGAAGGAAAAAAACGATAATATTTAAGAGATTTTTTGTTAAAAATTGATGTAGAACATTGCAATTCATTTTCTACCCCATTAAAACACGAGGGGTACGTTAATTTTTTTCTTCATTATTATTATTAAAAAGAAAAAAAAGAATCAATATGAAGCACTTTACTTAGTATTGAATAAAGTGACTTAGTACAGTTTTTTATTTTCATCTTGACTTCGATGATGGACTCTCATTAGTTCTTCCATTTTTTTTTCTCTTGGCCTGAGGTAAAGATAACGAAAAAAGCCATATATATAGAGAGATAGATAAAAAAGACGAGTGGTATAAAAGGAGAGAGAAAATCTCTTTCCAATCTCCCACTCGGGGGTTGAAAAGATATTTCCATTGGCGCGTGGTAATAGTAGGTAAGGATGTGCTACTGCGCATGCGCAATTGCCACCGCACTCACGCTTCGCCGACGCGGAAAATTTTCGCCGCAATCATCGTGAAAGGCAAGCGATGATGATCTACTCGCTATTAATTATTAACTTCGGCCACAGATGGTAGTGAAAGGAACATCACTTCCAGAAGGTGGTGGACTTTTTGCCCACTTGATATATATGTATATAGTGTAGCGTTTTATTCTCTTTTGTTATAATGTGGGAGTAAATGAAGGCTATGTATTTAATACACGGTAGATTTACGAAACGGGGGCGAGTTTTTCTTTAAGGTGATGACTGCGTAAATATAGTTGCGTGTGTGTTGTAGGTGTTGTGACTTATGTAAAGGTGTCATTAGCAATTAGTATGGGTTGTTTGAATAAGTTAATTTGCAGTTGGGAACGTGAGAATGTATTCAAAGTGTGACGACAAAATGTTGTTAGCAATCTGTGCATGTACTGTATATAGGCTATATAAGATAGCTATAGTATATACATGACTACAAACTAGATTATCCGAATGTGATGGGACCATGGAATAAACTTAAATCATTAGTTTGATAAATTTTCATAGCGATATTTTTCCGATAATGTATCGATTTTTCATATTAAAAGAAATATTTTAACTAATTCAGACAAACCGGAATTTTGATTCCTACCCTAACGGGGAATGCATATATTCAGGTGTTGTATAGAATGCCTAGCTTCTTTTGGTAAAGTATGAAATTAACATTAGAATCGTTACGTTATGCAAGAATTAGGTTAGGTTCAAATATAGGTCTGAATTTAGACTTAATTTTTTTTTTTAGAAAAAATGTTATAAACCAAACTAAACAGTTCTATACAAGATTTTATTTCATACTTTTCCAAAGAGGCTAGACATAGCCTGGTCTAGTTAAAAAGCCTATAACAACTTTCTACTTTAATAATACTAACTTTTAAATTTCGCGCTGTTCGCTCTCACTGGGTGGTGCTTTAAACCAATGAGGTTTGTAATCGGGTGTAGTGTACCTACCATAGCAAATTATTATAAGTATATATAATACTGTATGTATGTAACTATATACAGCCTACATACTGTACATAAATAAAATCACAAAATCTAAACACTAGGCACAAGGGTGTAGGAAAACCTGTAAAAACGCGCGATGAGCAAATACACGACAACAAAAAAAACGAGGGGAGGGGACAGTCATTCAACCCGTTTGGTTTTGTTGTCATCTTTGCGTTGGGCGTGGGGGTCCGCATGCCAATCACGTGACGAGGGTGCCATTACGTCGGAAACGCGTTGGGAAGCACTAGCAGCAATGGTCATTGGCGAGACGTGACACAAAGACAGTTTTCTCACTGGGATAAGGAGAAGGGAGGGGGGTGGACGAGGAAGAGCACAAAAAACAAAAAATCGATAAAGAGCACACACCATCACAACTTGTGCACGTCATACTAAGCAGTAGCGAGCAGCACGTAACGGAAATTGAATACATACCTTAGTACATGTGTTGAGATGTTCTTTGCGGACGACAACGATGACCGTCTTGCTTTAAATTAATGCGAATATTTTGAAATTCTAATGACATGAGGATTTAGTCGTTGTTTTGTTTTGTTTTGAATGTAATAACTAGCTGTTTTCATTAGTTTCTTTGCTTAAAATGCTTTTGTTTCTTTTTAACAGGTAAGACATGTTTGGATTTGTCAAGGTGTAATGTCATTCCGAATATATTGGTAAGGTAAAGAAAAATTATTTTATTGTGTACAGTTTGTTTTATAATTAGTTTAAGTGCAATGAACATGTTAGTTTTATCCGGGCAACTTGTCAAGTTTACTGGATTGGAGCATGGAGGTAGAAGGCCTTCTACCTCCATGATTGGAGTGTGCCGGTTAAATGAATATGCTGGTTGTATGCGTTTCATAGGAATTGGATCCAAGGAAATGCTATTTTTTTTAATGATATTTATAAAAGAAATCAATGAAAAGTTGACATAAAGTCATTACAGGAAGTTCTTGATTCTTTTCACGATGTGTGGTTTCGCTACTATGCGCCGAGAGAGATTTTCTCAGATGCTTGTATAGAGACGAGTGAATTTCGTTATCATAGGATTCTGTGCAGTGATTCACAAGTGACTAAACTTAGTCTCGTCACTTTAATGGGAATTTCAGTGTATGCGAATTTTCTATTTATAGCGTGGTTTGCGCAGAACGCAACATACTCGCATAAATCGGAACGTGGATACTTTCATATAGCAGTTAGAATGTCTTAATGGGCATGCAAACTCGATTATCCGAATGTGATGGGACCAAGCCTATTTCAGAAAATGAAAATTCGGATAATTCGGAATTTCAACTTATATGCCTGGTTTGGCATTGAAAAAAAGTTGTACTATTTGCAAAACGACCACAACGCGTTTTAGTATTTGAAGAACGACCACAACGCGTTGTGGCTATGTGAAAATGCTACAACGCGTAGTGGGCGTTTTTCCAAAGATCCAAAACGGGGATTTCGGGTCGGTGCTGTTTTGCAAATAGCAAAACGCGTTGTGGACGTGTTTTTTTTTTCGCTCAATGAGCGAATTCGAGTTTTGAGACTGACATATATATTTATATGCAGAATAAAAAGTGTTTAGTACCGAAGGAAATGCTGAAAGGCATAGTCATTATGCCAAGTTCCGTTTCGCATTTGCATCGTTACTTTAGACTCAGTTTTGCTCAACGCTGGTAAAGAAAAGCAAATTGTTCTGTCAACAGCAGCAGTAGTAGTAATAATAGAGCCAGTCTGTTGTTCTGTTTCACCACTTTTTTCTTTCGTTCTGGGATCCTTTTCTTTTCGGAGAGAAAAAGGTTAAAGCTTGTCCGTTGTCTGAGGCCATCATCGGCTTGTAATCGACACTGGTGAAAGGCTTGAAAAGCCTTTTTCTTATCGCGGTTTAGTGCTTCTACTTCTTCATAGGCAATTACGCTTCGCTTCATCTTCATCGCTCGGCGCCATCTTGGTTTTTGGCGTTTTGGTCTTTATCACGTGCCATCTGTCGCCACGTTGCTTTTGGTTGGTTTTCTTTGGGAAAAGGCGCCTCTGAGTTTTCTTGTTGTTGTGTTGGTGGATGAAGTAGAAAAGAGTTGCCGCCTTGGATGAAAATAGATTTTCGAATTTGTGGAAGTGTGTTTTGTGTTCAACGTATACGAGACTGTCTTGTCTTCAAAGTATGGAGTGTTTGTTTCTTTGCTGGTTTTGTGAGGAAGTTAATCGCTTTGCTTTAAGCGGCAGAATTGGTTGAATAGGTTTTGAAGATGGTTTCAAATGAGTTTTTTGAATAAACGTCGTTGCATCTTTTAGTTTGCTTTGTTCCAGAAGAATTAAGATTTTTGCGTGATCTTTCATCCATCGCAAAACTGGCTACCCCGGTAACGATTTTTCTATTTCAAATTCGCCTAATGCAAATACAACTCCAAATCAACAACTATATTTGATTTAACTAATATTTATATTGGTGCAAGTACTGTATAATTGGTGAACTGATGTCTTATGTAGATGTTTCCTACTTAGAGACATTTATAGTTAATGGTTTCAAGATTTAATTTAAGAGAAACTCGTCTCTTTTCTTAAACTCATCTTGCAGTGCAGCCTACTGGTTGACGTTTTCTTTTTGTCTTACAACACTAGACTAAGCTGCTTGTCGTTCAACTTTGATGGCGACCATTTTTGGGTTTCTGTTTTTTTTTTTAGGTAGTCGAGTTTTCTATAGAAAAGAAGGGTTGGTGCAATAAACACAGCAGGATTAAGGGGGTCGAATGTAGCGAAACGAACAAGTGACAAAAAGCTTTTTCCTCTTCCACCAAAGAGCGTGAAATCATAACGTACCAAATGTTAGTGATCCTGCGTGTTAGTGGTGACTACTACGGTGTATATCTAGTCTAGAGGAAAAAGGGGAGCAAATAAAAGGGTTAGAAACCACTACTTGACACGAGAGCTTTTCCAAGAACCACGGGGGCGTTTCAAAACCATGTTCTACTATACAGTGTGTATAAGTTACAGTAAATACCCGAAATAGTTATTTAAAAAAAAAGTTTTTTCTTGTCCAAACTAAGTTAAGCTAAGCGCTTAAGTGGTTACTTCTACTTTTATCCAGTTAAAACTAGAATTTACAAAGCATTTTTATTAAACATTTAGTATAAAAAAAAATTCAGTTAATACTCGTTCTCATTAAACTAATCAAACCTAACCTAAACTAACTTAACCTAATCAAACAAACCTAAACAAGCTAACCTAATCCAACCAACCAACCAAACTAATCTAATTTAACTTAAGCAAGCCTAGAAGAGCCGTAACCAAGGTTAGGGACTAAGGAGCCCGCACTCCTTTCCAAAATCTTTTTCAAGACATGAGATGTAAACCCAGTCAGGGGTATGTACAAATTCTAGCTTTGACTAGGTAAAAGTAAAATTGACCAAAGCGCTTTACTTATTTAGTTTGGACTAGGAAGAACATGTTTTTTTTAACTGATTTCGGCTCTTTACTGTAACAATATACATATGTTGCAGTATACTGAAACATACTGTTTGTTAGTCAGAATCCGAATTCAGTTAAAACAAACAATGACTAGTCAAAACTAGAATTAACTCATCGATTTTAGAGTCTGCAATTATAGCGTTTGGCGGCCTTCGGCCGCATTAACAAGTGTGACTTTCGTGTTTAAGGTTGTCGGGTTTTGAGTAATGAGATCGAGTTTTAACTGCATTTGGTTTGACTTAGACATATACGTACACTACACATACCTATAACGTGTATAGTCACACAGCAAAATCGCAGATATGAATCTCGCATAAATCGAGGGCTTGGTAATAGTATAATTCAGTAACAGTATGTGACATTCATTGCAGCAATATATACAGTTGTAACGTCACATAATTTACAGTACAGTATTAATTACCGAATACAGTACAGTACCACATTTTATGTTGGCCATATATATACTCCACAGTATTGTGTACCGTCTAGCTAATTTATAGACCATATGGGCGTGTATATTTAGTTTAGAGAAACAACTCGACTGTTGTTGCTTCTTGTTAAATAACGCTTAAATTCGTAAATTACGAACCAAGATGGTTCGCTTTACACTTGCACTTTTGCGCAACATATTTTTAATGCGAACCATCCTTTACAGCTTGTCGGCCAAACTGATAATTTCCAACGCACTCAGTTCATATAGGGTGAGGCATTTACGGTGTGGTTTCCCTTAGTCGACGTGAATTTAGTACGGAAGGTAAAAATGTCCGTTATTCTCGACCCTTAATTTATACTTCGGTGGTCCTAAATCTCGGACTCTCACCATTCCAAGCATCTGCTTCCAGGATTGTTTGGTGCTTTTTTTTTTTTTAAAGATGAAACTATTTAGCACACCCCATCCCCTCCAAATGTTTCAAATCAGTGCTTTTGACAAGTGGGAGAGCACTTGTCTTTGGAACCCCAAAAAAATTGTAGTAGAACGTGTAGTATACAACAACGCTAACTTGGTTGGTTGGTTGGTGGTGGTGGTGGTAGTGTGTTGGGCTACTAGCACCGCGTTGTAGATAATCGATACAAGGAAAGGCTTGAAAATTTCAAGAGTAATTGAAATTCCGAAAAGGATGTTTGCACCATTGCCTTTCTACCTGATGGAAAATGAGCTAGGGTAATGTTTTGAAAAGGTACATTGGACGTTTGGCACCCGAACCTAGAAAGTGATTTGTGACCGAAAATCGAATCACTGGAAGGGAAATGTCTTTTCTTCTATTTTTTTTTATTCTTTATTTTTATATATTTATATATATATATGGTGTTTTTTTTTTATTATTTCTACTCCTTCACAAAAGTTTTCTCTTCTTCTTCTCTCTTCGGAAAGTAATTTTATTCTACATGATTTTTGAGGAAATAAAATTTGGTCGGTTGGTTTTTTTTTTCAAGTTTGGAGTGATTTTTTGTTTATTTTTAGGACGATATTGGTTTTTTGTTTTTGGTTTGTTTGTTTATTGGGGTTTGTTTTTCTTTAAACCCGTTATCTATTACTCTGTACGAGTTTGTTTTGTCTTAAAGTGAATGGACTTTTCTTGGTTTGTTATAGTGTACAGTATTTATTTTTGGTCAGGAAAAAAGATTGGGTAGGATATACTTTTCAAAGTAAACTTGTGAGATGTTCTTTAAATTGAATTTAAAAGTAGTTTTACTATATAGAATACTTGCATGTAACCGTATTATCGTTTTAATTTAAAACCACCTGACGCGCAATCTTTGGTGTGGCAAGTGAAGCAATTTGGAAACAATTGTGACGTCAGCTTCTTTCTCAATCAATGAGAAACTGATTGGTAAGAAGCTGGTTATTTAGTTCCGTGAAGTTGAACAGTTGACTTGACAGTATTAAAATTCAACCAATCTCAGTTCATCATTTTATTCATTGCTTTGAAGTCATATACCTTTGTGAACCATATTAAAAAAAACCAGCAGCTCATTATTAATAAATATATTTTTAACGATAAAGTCTATTACTTAATAGACTTTTCAAATCCAACCAATCCCTGATCACCAATTCATCCATTAGTTACGCCAGGTGTTTAGTGAGTTTCATTCTTCAAACAATCATGATCATTGTTTTGGATTTGTCTAATCTATTCGTCACGTTGTCTGGTCTATTCGTTCATCTCTCATTTGCTACAAGATTCTAGCCAATCCGAGTTTACCTTTTCATCTATTATCCAATTCAGGTGTTTCATCCCTTTTTTCCCCAAGCTTTCAAACATCAGAGGGGGCCACTTGAATTAATCGATGATAATAGACTCTTTATTTTGTGTAATTAACTCAATGGCACTACTCGTTCAACAGCTTTTGAATCACCACGATTCCATGAATTTATTGATTTAACAAATTTAAAAATTAACTCTTACTAAAATAAAATAATTTCGAAATAACTAAGTAAAATAAAAAATTAAAAAATTAAGTAAAAGTAAATGAAACCTGTACGATTTCACTTTTTTTTTTCACCTGAATTATGCTCGATTGACGCACCATAGCGGAAGTTTGCGCTGGTTTAATGTTGATCCCTGGGATTTGACCTGAGTGCCCATCGAGTTTAAGGACTACGCGTATAATGAATGGTGAAAAGTGAGGGGGGAATTTTCCACCCCCCATTTGCTTTTATGTCCCCTTTATCGTTCAAGACCTAAAGGTTTCTCATCCTTTGAGATAGGAGATAGGAAGAGAGGGAAAAAAAAACACAAAACAACGCATTTTGAACGAAAAGTCTCCTAATTAGCTGTTGAAAAGTCTCGTCTTAAAAGGCAAAAGTGATGGTAGACACTTGGGGGTTAGCTTTTAGTTGATAAACACAATTAGGAGCTTTTGTTAAATGTGTTCTATCGTATAAAATTGAATCGTGATGTTCACGTAGATAGCCTTATTATGTAACGTTGATGCTGGAAATGAACGTAGAGGGCGTAAAACTTTGCGTAAAAGGTGTATGACGTATACGCCGCAAAACCATATTGGACAGAAAATGCACCTTGAACAAACTTGCGTTATTTTCAATAGATTCTGGGTACATAGTTTTCTGTTAACTGAGAGACCGCTTGTGGCGCTAGTGATTTAGCATGTAACTAAACAGTGTGTTTAAATGGGTATAGATACCGACCGGTACTATGTTTATGTTAGAGTACTTAATAATATAATTATCATTAATAATAAAACGAATATTTTTTCATTGGTTTTACCTAAACTGTACTGCAACCTATACCCAAGTGCCACACCACAAGCGGGTTCTCGGTTAACAAAAAGTATCAATTCTGATATTACTTATGTATACCATGGCGTAGTATACTTTAGTATACTATAACTATGCCATGCTTTACGCTTCAGCTTGCGCAATAAAATTTACAAAGTTTACGTCGCATTCACAAATGTTTTACGTTTTGTAAAGTTAACGTCTCAAAATAAGTACGTTTTACAGTCTTTGTGCCAGATGTTTTACGTCACGTTTACGCCACAATTTTTTTACATCTACGTCAGAATTTTTTGTTCGTTTTGTGAAGCTTACGCTGTATAATTCTTACGTCTTACAAATTCTACCACCTATCAAGTTAACGCCACAAATTTATTACGTCTCATAAAGTTGATAACACAAAGTGCTTACGTGAACTTAATGGATGACACGTTTTTATTATTACAACCTTTTATTAACTTGACTAGACCGTCGTTTGTATGTGAGTTTGTTTGATTCAACATCTTTGCGATTTATTTTGACCCACTTCCCGATATCCCAGAAAGCTGAAATTTGACACATGGACACAGTCCGCGGGACATTTTATCCTGTTATACTTTGATCAATGTCGTGTCAATTTCGAGAAAATGTCACGCGAAGGTAGAGTTTTTCTCGTAAAGTGTTGCTGACGATAACAACCACATTTATTTTCAAGCATTGTTGAGTTCAAATCAGGCATTGTTATAAATAAACATACTTACATATATTACATGTATATTTACATATAGTTTACTAGATAAAGTTATCTGACCAACCATTCATTGTTGTGTATCCATCGGAATAAACACTTGACACAAATCAGCGAAAATATCGTTCCACGCGTTTGTGTCAAATACTTTTAAAATTTGATATTCAGCAATATCAAAGTTGAAAAAAATATACAGCACTAAAAACTTTTTTTTTTTGGTATTACTAGTTTGCAGTTTTAATGGATTGTGTTATTTATTTATATATGCTGCGAAATTCTTACGTCGTAAAACGTTTACGCCACATACTGTACATAATGAACGAAACCTTTTCAGTGTTGAACAATTTTCGCAAGTCATAAAAAAGTTTGTCGAAAAAAAATTCTTAACGTCTTAAAACATTTACCCCACAAAATTCTTTCTTCTTAAAATATTTAGGCACCTTGAAGGGAAATTTTTTACATTTTCAATATTTTTAACTTAAATTATTTTTTCGTGTGCACACTTAGTAAAAATGTTAAAATATTGTATACTGTAGTTTGCATACTATAATTTGATTGTTTCACTGTACAAGTTTCATCTCGTGTAGCGCGGTTCATTGGAACAGGTCTTGCATTCTAGACGAAGGTAAATTATTTTTGGATCACCTTGTAGATTTTTTGTCACAATTGAGTTTTGTTTGGTGCGATTGAAAAGGAAAGACGAGTTTGATGAAATAATAGAGGAGTGTGAAAGAAATAAAAGTCGAATGAAAATCTGGTTACACAATAGTGAAATTGAGCTAGTAATAGAATTTGTGTAATCGGATTGGTTTCCAGTATAATGTGTCAGAACGCGACGACGAAGACGAATTGGTTATACATCATTCACCTCAATAGAATCCTGTTTTTTTTTTTATTTATTTTACACGAAAGTGATTCAATACAAAATGAATTAATTTGATGTGTTACGCGGTCGATACTTATCATCGTTCTTTTTCAATGGGATTACACGTGGAGAATAATGGCTAGTAAATCACTTTAAAAAAATTGACTAGAGATGTGATGTAAAGTTTGGCCTGATTTTGTACCTTAATTGTAATGTGATTGAAGGTTTAATTTAGCGGAAACGCTTTGTTATCCCTTTTTGAATAACTAATTGAAAGGATTTGTTAAAAGTCTGGGTTTCAATAATCATAACATTGTTTATCGATTTTTAATTTAGTCTGTGACTTCATTAATTGCCATTAATAATAATGCAGACGAATGTTGGAATCGTATACATTTTTCTATTTATGCGATTTCCTCATTTTGCAAATATGGAACGAGAGAAATATTTTCCAGATGCTTCATAATGGGCGAGAAAATGTTTTATTATGCGATTTTGTGCGATGGTACACGAGTGACTGAATGCTGAAATGTTATCACTTTCATGGGAATTTCGATAGATACGATTGTTTGATTCATGCCAGTTACTTATATGAGAATTTGTCAATATGCGATGAGAAAATGCTTCTCAGTTGCTTTTTATACACGAGAAAGTTTCGCGATTTTATGCGATGATGCACTAGTGACTGGTTGTCTGATGCAGTTTTGTAATTGCACGGGAAGTTCGTATATGCAGTTTCGCCAATATACGATGAGAAAAATCCTCTCAGAAGCAATATACAGTACTAGTAATGCGAGGAAATTTCGATTTTATGCGATTTTTTGGTGAGTATCACAACTGATTAAAAGCATCTACGTCTGTTTCGTTTTTATTTTGTTCCCATTTTCAGATTATATGCAAAAATTTCGCACAACTTGGCTTTCGCATAAGTCGGGGACGTTCGGTATGTTGTTTTTCAAAATTTGTGATAATTTGCTTCTATTCGTTGCTGTTTGCTCTTTTGGTTGTCACATCATCATTAGGCTCCGCCTTTCTCATTTGCATAATGGACCGGATGGACGTCTCCTCGGGGCTTGACTAACATCCGGTTTGAAAAATCAGCATTCCAAAAAGCCACTTTCATTGCTGTTCACAGCTCCACCCAATCAACTAGGTGTTAGTGGCGGCATTAATGGGCATGGTCATGAAATCTAATCATAGAGAAGAGAAAAGAATTGAGCGATTACACTGTTCTGGAAATGAGGTTGATTACCTTGTATTTGTAGTAAACCAAGGGGGGGGGGTCGTCATAGGGATGTGATAAACCGAATTAATTGGTGGTTTTGAAATGGTTCATTTGAACCCACCGCGTGTCTGTCTGCTTTAAAGGCTAAAGGGCGCATTAGAGTTCTAGATCTAGACTTAAGTAATGGATGATGAGCTGGATTCTGATTGGCTCTTGTCTTAGGCAAGCTATCAATTTTGAGTTAACGTTTGACTTGGTTTAATCATTGGTAATAAACAGTTACCGTTTAGTTAACTAGTTAAATAGTTACCATTCTACTCAGATTCTATTCCAATAAGAGCTCTGGAAGTAATTGCAGAAAAAAATTTGATTGACTAGTCAGCCATCGATTCTTAAAGAAATCGATGAAGGATGATTCTTCTTTTTTATATCGGATTTAGTTTTCATGTCTCATTTAAATAAAAGGGTGAAATAAGAAGAAATGTGATCCCAGTCTTTGGTTCAATTATTTTTTTCAACGTTTTTAATTAAAAATCCTTTTGAGTCTAAACTTAAACAATAGATGATTATGTAGGATTCTGATTGGCATTATTTTTCGTTTTCAGAAATTAGCATTGATTTCATTTAATAGTTTAATAGGCAATGGTTTTTCTTCTTTGTACCAGACTTGAATAATGGATGAAAACGGAAAAAATATGATTAGTCGTTCCTTTTACTAGACTTCAGCAATCGATAAGCAACTTTGTTTGGCGTGAAGATGAATTTTGCTAATCTAATTGGTACATTAGTAAGGTGGTGGTGTTGAAATGTACATAAATGACGATCTAGTTTGATTTTATCGACCACAAGTTTGTTATTTTATTATCGGCATCTACTACTGTACTACATGGCTACCATTTGAATTATTTATTACGCTGGCTTTTCAGCGGCTTTTCTCCAAAGGGTTTCGCATTACGATCCCGATAGGAATGAAAACTCCAAAAGACTTCCACGTTGAATGAAAATGATCCTGTTCTGCCCCTCCCCAAAATCTTGTAAAGACGATACGATGAAAGAAGAAATAAACAACAACCATCTCGTTCAAAATCCTGACAACCATTATGTCCAACTAAAAGATACACTACCATTTCAACCCGAATTCACGACAACATAAAAATGTAAACGTCGCATGTGGTCTCCATGATGACCGCATTATTTGGTATAATTTCACCATAAAGAAATCCTTAAAAGAAATACGCTATCTTTTTTCTTCTCTTTAACGAAACCACAACCTCACAAAAGTGTATCAAAGCTTGAATAATGGAACTATCCCCCACGTTTTTTACTGCACATTAGATCCCATATTTTGTAATGGTTACAAGCTAGGTGTTCGTGACCTGATAGACAACAAAAAACCCAACTAACACTTTTGGTTGTTGTTTGATTTTTTTTTGGTAGTGTTTGAAATATAACAGTTGTCACTATGAGACGACGTTGTGGCGTTCATTGTACAGGCGGCTCCACTTAGCCTGTGATGTGACGTCATCGCCCCATTAGTCGCAAGGTGTGCGAATATAAATAAGTCAGGTGAAGTCGTTTGGCTGGCGAATAACACGTCACGTGACGCATTAACACTAGCCATTTGTTATGGTAAATAAGGTGGCTTTTTTTTTTTTTTTTGCTATTTCTGAAAGTGTATTATATTTTTCGTTGTTCGTATAGAACGTGTTTATGGACTTGATGGTGATGCATACCTAATAAGATGAGTTTTGTTTTTCAAGCAAAAATGGTTCTTTACGATTGCCTATGTTTTATTATTTTTATTAGAAGCCAAGTTTTTTGTGGTTAAGAGATTTATTATTCATGGTTGGTTGCTTTGTACAGACGTTTGTATTCACTTTCACAAGTCGGTATTCACTTTTCACGGGTAGAGGTATTATTGTTAGGTTGTAAATCAGCGTTGTACCCGTATGATTCACCATTTCGACAGCATGGCATTCGAACACCCAAGTTTTGTTATCGGTTTGTAAATTAATGAGTGTGCCACATCATAAAAAGTGGGTGATAACATAGCGTGCAGAAAACACATTTAGCATGATACGACCAGACCACCACCACCACCATCTTGCTTCTTTTTGTGGACGCCATCTTGTATCTAATATATAGCGTGCGATACGATTTGAACTACCTTTTTTTTTTATTCAATTTGAAATTCCGCACGTGAATTCGCAATACGTTTTCTGAGGGGGTGAGAGGGGTCCGGGGTTATTAGTAAAGGAACAAAAGTGGAGATAACGACCCAGGAGGGATTAATCGATAATTCCCAGAGAATTCTATTATGTTGGGGGGAGAGAACAAACCCGAGCAAGGGATTGACACCCACGCAACGATTTTAATGGCAATTTCGACTATTGACATTTCTTCTACCCCTACCTCGTCCCTTTAATTAACTTCCTCTCCTCCCCCCTCTTCACTAAAGTCCTTTTATATATGTCACCCCTCGTTCCTTTTGATGCGATGTTGATGGACCAGCGAACACGATTTATGACAATGTAGTCTATAGTTAGGGATTGTTCGTAGGTGTATGCATTATGATGTGGGCGCTAGGGTGGATAAAAATGATAATGATCCAGTGCATGTACCTATGTACCTTTTAGTTTTTTTAGTGATTTCAATTTTTTTTTAGAGATTTTGTTCTTGTTCTTTTTTTCATGTATTGATTTGTCCATCTGTTCACTTTGAACGTTTTGCAACAAATAAATATAGGTCCATATGATAAACTGCGTTCATTTCTTATAATTTTGAATAAACTTGTATACCTTAGTAAAGTAACGTTTGTGTCGCGAGCATCACACTAAATCTACTTTCTCAAGGTTTATACTTAATTTGAAGTCGATCCTTAGTTTGAATTAACCTACAATTTGTGGAATCTATTCTATAGGGTGTTCCTGAAAGGTCTAGTCAAATGTCAAGATGTTAAACAAAACACAAGTCGAAATAAACAACTAGTTGACGTCCTTCGCACGGGTGTAAAAGTGTAAGGTCTGGTTTTTCTGTAAAAAAATATTAATTTTACCCGAAAATTCTGTTAATTGATTTATAATTCGACGATTCAATCACTGATTGATTTGAAGAGAAAAGTTCAATACTTATTTGCATACACACAGCGATTATGAGACAATAGGTCTATGCGTTATTTCGACCTTTGTTAAATCGGAAGGGACCCATGTTTATATGGGTTGTTTAGGTAGGTACTTTTACAGCTATGTCATTTGACCCTCAGACTTTATTTAAATTGGAAATACAAATGATGATGATGGGGATGATAAACATGGAACAGGGTTTTATGATGCAGGAGGAAACGGGAGTGCCCCAAGAAAACCTGCCCCCGCAGTGTCAGACTCTAAACTGAACCCACACGTCACGAGTATGGGTTGTTTATCATCTGTGGTTCCAATATGACCAGATCTTTTAGGAACACCCTGCATACCAGCGCTGAATCCTCTTTATCTTGCAGGGTTTTGACTTCCACGATAACGTTTTCGAATTAACCGAAAATTCGTGTTAACCGTTCTATTTTGCACGTTACATAATTAGGGTGTTGTTGGGCCCCACGAAAGATGGATGTGTACAGTTCACTATACCGTCGGAGATAAAAACTAATTATCTAACCATTGTGGTTTTTGTGAAAAGAAAGGGGTTCCGTGATCTATTTGGCTTTTCACTCAGGGGCATAGTGGGTATTAGAAAGAGGAGGGGGATGAAAGGGGAAAGAGTTGTGTGTTGCTCATTGAAATTCACGTGGTGTATGTCGTCGTCGTCGTCGTCGTCGTTTCATCTGTCATGAACACACACTCGCCCCTCTTGTGTGTCGCTTGATTATTGTTGGTTCGTGGTTCTTATCACCACTTCCTCGTGCTGGTTCGTACACTCTATCTGCGTCACAATCAGCTGTGCTGTGGGATGTTCTTTTACAAGTTCCCGCATTTCTCATCTAGTACGAGTTTATTTTTATTTCCATTTTTTTCTTCTCGTCGATAGACATCTAAAACCTTTCTACCCTAAAGCAGTTTATAAAAGATGGTGGAAAATCGTTGATTTTATTTTATTTTTCAAGAGAGAACCAACAACTCAATTTCGTCATTGGGTTTTTTTCTTTTTGGTCGTGTTCATTTCAATTCGATTTGTCTGGTAAAGGATTATGTTATACGTATCTATATATTGGAGTGATTGGGTTGGTTTGAACTTTGAAGCAGTTTGTGTTTTTTTTTGCTGATTATTTGATTTTTGTTATTAATTTTCTTTTTCATACTTATACAGTTTAATTTCAGATTAATCTTTTTTTGCTAATTATACAGTAGATCGGTATAGAAGCCACAATCCAGACATTTTATAGAATGTCTATCCTATTTTTGGCAAAATATAAAAATTGCATTGTAATAGTTACGTTGTGCGAGAGTTTAACTAAGTTTAAATTCAGGCCTAAATGTGGGCTTGGTAGTTGTTTTTTATTTAGAGAAAATGTTTTTTACCTAAATTAATCTTAACTGATATAAAAACAGTTCTATACAAGATGTTATTTCATACTTTGCTAAAAGAGACTAGGTGTTCTATAAGTTTCCTGGATTGTATGTGTTGCCGGTAACATATATAAAAATTTGTTTTCTCGTGATATTTGAAACCGTTATACTCTATATGATTTACCTGCAATGTATACATACAACGAACCCAGTTATTCTATAGAATACCTCATTTCTTTTGACAAAATATGAAAAAAAAAACATCTTGTAGTACAACTGTTTAGTACATCTTATACAACTGTGTAGGTTAGTTAAGTTTACACCATTTTCTTTGAGAAAACATTTATGTTCAAATTTAGGCCTAGATTTAAATATAACTTAAATTCTTGCTTAAGAATCGGACCTGACCTGTTACTGCAACGAGTCCTTCAATTGAAGGGCTCGGGGTAAAGGGATGTTAAACTAACATTTTTGTCAACATGACCGAGAAGCATTTTTGAACCGTGTTAGGTGCAATATTACCTTTCTGACGCAAAATGTTGAGCAAAACAAGAATATGCAAAAATATTAGTGTGATCATTGACAGCAAAAACAAGTTCAGATCTTCAAACGCGTTCTCTTCGAAATTGTATAAATGTTACTTAACCTCCTTTTGCACCAATTTCTTCAATATACTGTAGTTGATGGTTCAATTTATTTATTTCAAAAGTAGATATCGTTATTAAAAAATGAAACGATGACAACACAAGTGTATGTCTCATGAAGTGGAGACTTTCATTAAGTTTCATCACTTCCCGCATATAAAACCTTCATCAATAACGTTACTGATTCCATTCGTTTACACCTGCTGCAATCGATGATGGTACCACAGTTAATCCACTGAAAGCAACTTCCTCACCCAATCAACTCCTCTCCCATAAACCACTTAACTCAGAGGAAATGACATCATCCAGCATTTTGTTCATGAGAAAATGACAGACATTAAATCAATACTCCCCCAAAAAATATTAACACCCAATAAAAAAGGAGTTTATCAAACAGTGGTCAAATGAAACGAACATGTTTTGGACAACAAACGAATGACATTTTTACATTTGAAGTGCAAAAAATGAGTTAATTTTATAAAACGTATTAAGTGGGAAATCTTTTTGCAAGAACAACTGTATATCGTTTTTAATCAATTTTTTTATTTTACCGAGATTCGCGTTGAATTGTAACCCTCATATTAATCGAGAGCATTCTGTATACGGGTACTCAATAAAATATTCTCATTAATTTAGTCTTAAGAAAGAGAAACGCCCACTTTGGATTAACGTTTATATGTTACCGGCAATGTGTAAAATCCAGGTATTCTATAGAATTCAAAATATGGTTTAGGTAATGTATCAAGTTAGCATTGCAATGGTTACGTTAAAGTTTGTCAGAGAATGTATTTTCAAACTGTTCCATTTTTCATACTACACGTAAGTAACACACATAAAACGTATAATCTCAGAGGTAGGCAACTAATAAACAAAATGTAAGAAAGAATTGTCTAAAATAGTCTCACACTATAAACCAGCTGTTCTGAGAAAAGGTGACACCACTTTTCGGTAAAAATTTCAGCAATTTCGCAAATTGCTGAAATTGCGAAAATTCAGCAATTTTTGGTGCTGACCGGTTGCTGCATCGAACCCTTCAATTGCTTTCCCAAAAGGAACAAAACGAAATCTGTACAATAAGCACAATCTGTGGTTGTACACAATACTATATACTGTGTATAGGCTACTATCCTTATTTGAACCTTATTCGCGAATGTTTTCTTCCACTATTCGCGACTGAAGATTGTACGTGTTTCTATTATTGATGATTGGTGACCTCGCACATTCTCGAACTTGGAACTACATATTGATTGCTTAGTACACAGCCAAATAGGTTGAATTGATATACCAATATTAGGATATAACTCAATATGTATTGATCGATATGCAATGTAAATATTGAAGTTGGTGCCGCTATTTACATCGATTTTCATATCGATTTGTCATTTAATTACAATATGTATATATTTTATGGCTGTTTTAGTTGCAGATAAGAGTGTCTTTGAAACAGTTTTGGATTAAAAGCAAGTTTTCGAACCATATGTTATATATGGTTAAGATGTTTGCTTTTTTTTTTTTACCAATTTTTGGTCACATATCCAATTTTGGTTTTAAAGTTCATCCTCGTAAAGGGTGTTTAAGTGATCATCACTGTTGAGATAATTGCACCGCAGTATCTTTGCTCATTAAATCAATGCACGAGCACAAATTAGCGTGGCAACAACGATGCTCGAGAAAATGTTGGCAACACCTGGAATGAATGAGTGATCAAGAGAATTAAGTGAAGAGGGGGGAGTGTTAAAAGTTTGCCACCGAAAGGATCCCTTTTAATTACACTCAACACCACTAGGAAACATTAATTTTCATTGCACCACGAGATGGCGCTTGTAGCTCATCAAAGTTTCTAGAATCAAAACTTGCAAATCAGTGAGGTGGATTAAGCACCATAAGCTTAATTAATCCACGCAATTCTTAGCACCGTTTGTTTTGGTGGGTGTTTTTGTTGGGTTTTTTTTTTGGTCGTTGAAATTTGTCGCGTGAAGTTTTCGAATCGATTTGTCGCCCAAGACGACGATCAACTCGTTCAACACCGTGTGTCGTTTTGGTAACTAATGATTTTAATTATCCTTTTCTTCCAAAACAATAACCAAAATGTTAAATCTGCTAATTTTTTTTTCACCGCTGTACAGTAGTAACATTTTCATTAACAAGTTTCAAATCAATTCAAAGTTCCACAAAATTTTAATATCCTTGAAATAACGTTTGATCGATTGCAAACGTCATGAAGTTTGGTTTCTAGATAAAATGAAATCCGGTTGCATGAGAATTTTGGATTTTTTGAAATAGTTTTGATCGATTTTTATCTCCCAAGAAAGAAATAAAATTGGTCAACTTTTTGCATGAATTTTGAACATACCGGATAACTATACTATTTATAAAAACATCCATTTAAAATAAGGATGTTGATTAGGTCATTGGTTAGTATAAAATATCCGAAAACACGAATTTCTTGAAATTCACATTATAATAAATTGACGTACGGTGTGTCATTTGTCCTTGGAATAACGTTTGATCGATTGCTAATGCCATGGAAGCGCTGATAAAGGTTGAAATACAAATGCCGGTTGCATGAGAATTTCGGATTTCTGTTATCTGGATAGTTGATAGTCATTATACCAGATGCAAAACAAAAAAAAAACACGTGACCCATTATTTCTGGTGTAAAAAGTGTAAAACATTCACGAGTTTCGGATTTTAGATACGTGGATAAGATAACCGATAGTTTACTATACTTTACAAAAAAAAAAACAGGCAATTAATCATTAGGTCTCTGATTAAATGTAAAATATTCCAAAAAATCACGAATTTCGTGAAATTCACATAAATAAATTGACGTATGGCGTGCAGTTGTCATTTCAACAGTTGTGAGATATCATTATTTTAATTCGGACAAAGAAACAACTATGCCATGTCGACTTTAAAGTTGGTGCGAAATTTCGTATACGCCAAGTTCATAACAGGTTAGGGGTTGGTAAAAATGACCCGTGGGTCGTTACGTGCGAACGAAATTCGATATACACATTTTCTTTCTTTTGCTGGAGTAAGAAAGCAAGTAGTAAAGAAAACTTTGCTATTTCTTCGCGCGTGCGTGTATATGTGAGAATGAAATGTAATCCGTTCCGAGCAGATTATGAAATATGGTAATAGGTTTTTCGCGAGTTGATAGAGAAAACGCGGACATCCTTATACGCGCACGCGCCCGGATGATGTTCCGAAAAACAGACGCGTTGTTCTCACGAGGATTTCAATTTTTTGTTATAAGAAATTATAATGTTTCTTTGCACTGTATGGAAATACAAAAGGCAATATAAAAGTTGTTGAAAAAAAAAAAAAACAAACCGATATAAATCGAATTATTTTTCTTATCTATCTTTTTCGATCTTGTTATTCGCACGATGCTCTTATAAAGGTTAAACGAAAACAGTTTCTTAATTTTTTATTTAGTAGCATTGAAAATGTTAATTAAATTGATATTAAATTACGAGTTTTGTATGCATACACTGGTAGTTTATTTTATATAAGTATATTTTTAAGTATATTTTAGTTGATGTGTACATTTATGAAAATTTGAGTACCGGTAATGTAAAATACGCCAAATCAGCGAGAACAGAAGACCGTTTGTTGATCCATTAATCATGCCTAGACGTTTCGCTGACCTAACCGATGCATCAAACGATATTTCAAGGTCATCATAAAATACAGCAGTCCATTCTTTGGAATGTGACGAATATTTTTAAGTTTTTATAAGATTATAAATCCAGTAAATTCATAGTATGGTCATAAAATTTTCCAATATTTTATAAATGTTATAAGCTGCATGTTAATACGAGTATAATATAGTTATATCTAGTTATAATTATGTTTAATGTTTTAAATAAGGGTACATATTTACAAAATCAACCGTAGCTTATACTTAAGTTGATTTATCACCAGTAAGAGAATTCTTAAAAACAAACTTTTCAGCTTTCTTTACCCAGTAGATTCCTTGATTGCGACGTTTTGCCCCCCTCGTAGAGGCTTAGTCAGTTCAGAATAAGCGAGACAAGTGAACTGTTCACACAACCCTCTCTAACCAGACTTGGATATTGTTAAAGATGATTGTGTATACAGTTCACGTGGGTGTCTCGCAATTACTCTTTTTTTCTACTTTTTCCACCTGTCGAAACCTGTGGGAGGGAGTTGAAACGTATTGAAAATACTATCCAGTGGATAAAAATAATTCGTTCATTAAGAATTTATGACTGATAATAACTCATGTTACCAGGGTAGGAAATTATGTTTTAGACATGGGTATAATTAGTTGTAAAATGTATTAAAGTCAACACAGCAACAACATTAATAAACACATTAATAATGCTACTGTATTGATAAATCAACGTAATGTAATGTTACACTACTAAATCTTTATTACGTAATGAAAATGGAACTCTGCCATAAATTTAGTGACAAAACTGATATTTAGTTTCCTAATACATTTTTTTATATCTCGAGTTCAACCTTTTTTTTTTCTATATAATATAATAATAAACTTTTTGTGTGTGATGTATCGATGATTATACGGATATAAATAACCAATGTAACTGTCACAAGAAAGATCGATTTGGGCAAAAAAAAAAGTTTTTGTTCGTGTCTATTATCGTAGACATGATACGACTCTTTTATCGAGATCAACTTTCTACTTCGCTTTCGGTTTTTTCGTTCTTGGCGTTGTGTGGGGAGTTTTCGAATTCTCTTTAAGGGGTGGCCTTAATCCTTTGATTCCCAGTGGGCTCATCGGAGATAAATCTTGGATTGGCTCCTGCTTCTCTAATCTCGAGTTTCTTCCAAACGAAACGAAATTGACTCAGAGCTTTTTTTTATTTTCCAGATCGATTCTCTTCTGGTCTTTCTAATCAGAATCCGTTAGACATAAGTCGTTTTTAGCAGTGATGCGATTGCAAAAAGCACTTTTTGTTTATCAAACTCCCAAGATTTTTTGGCCTTTTTATGTTTGTTTCTTTCCATATCTTTTTTAGATGAAGGGTTGGGGTATACTACTGTTGTTTTTATGTGGGTTTTTTTGGTCGGATATTGGTTTGTTTTTTGTTTTTGCAACGACCGAAGGATTAGATTTAAAGTTTGTTTGTTTTTTTTTAAACCTTTGAAAGCATTTTGACTATCGTCGGGGGATTGGCGATATCAACTTAAACTGAATATCAAAACCGACAAACAGTTTTACGATTGTTTTTACATAGGGTGTTTGATAAAACTGTATCAATATTGGTTATGTGTTTTTATATTCTCAGAATGGGTGCAGTGTGATCTACGCGATTGGTACACAAATCGTGTGGTTTCAGATGCCTGATATTTGTACATGGTGGCGCGCAAAATTATTTTAACCATTTGATTTTACTGTAACTTTAGAATGAAATGTAACAAACTTTAAACGGTGAAAGAATGTCTGATTGTTTTACATCATATGTGAAAAATAATATCAGCTGAATTACTGTCCCGTTTTTATTTATTTATTTATTCGCAAAAATATGCGCTTTTCACGGACTCTGTCATTTAATTTTCCAAAATTTCAGGAGATAATGCAGCTAAACCATGCCGGGTGGTCTCTATGGTTTAATACTGTAGGCTATCGGCATCCACTTCATCTTTAAGGTTACCCAAAGAAAACATTCTGGGACATAAACATTTTTTCAGAATCCTACTTTTTTTTTCATTTGGTTCATTTTTTTGACATTTGGTTCTAAAGTTACAGAGAACACAAATGATTAAGGTAATTTTGCGCCACCCTATATACATAGAGCTTATCTAAATCTAAACTTAGGGCGTTTGCGATAAATGCACTTATCAATTGCTTATAATTTAATTTTGTGACCATGGTGGTATGTAAAACGTAACTGCACTTGATGAACGATGCGTGAAATAATGCAGTGTTTTTGCAGATGAAATGTTTGTGGCCTCAAACTTTAGCGATCGATCCTCGTACTCCATATACGCCTATAGGGTTGCCATAAGGGCTATACAAATTTCAATTACACCTAGTTTCAATATGACTACTGTCATGGTAGTATAGGATGTTCACGATAAATGTACCACTTTTCAATTGGTTATTATTATCATTTTGTGACCATGTTGATATGTAAAACGCAACTGCACTGATACGTGGTACGATGCATGAAATGTAAAATATTTTGTGCAGATGGTGTCGTTGTGGCCTCAATGCGCAGCATGGGGCTCCACACAAATTCGCTCGTATTAAACAACAATTTCGCTCGTATTTCGCATGATCGCGGACACTTTCAGCACTTCATGTGTTGGTAAATAATTCTCCCGTTTACACACTTACCATTTAAAACATAGTTACATCACTGTTTATTTATTAAATCGCTCGAATTTATTTGCAAAAGTGGAATGTTTATCGCAAACACGCTGTTTATATATATATTTTGATAGTGTCTTTATAAGCGTTTATCCTTGTGTTTGCGTGTGAAAATACTCGATATCGGGTTATGAAACGACAGGCATCTTTATCTACTTTTGCTTTCATATCTCGACAATGTCTTTGAATGTTAAGCAGGTGTGGAAGGTTGTTGCTAATTACACGAAATATTTGTCAAGGTGGAGCCAGTTTAATGACGTTTCCCGACGCGTGTTAATGAACCTGAGACAGCTTAACGAGTTTTTGTTCAGTTGCTAATTACGAAACGAAAACTCGCCTTTCATTAGCAGTTGAATTTATTTTCTTAATTCCAATCTTCTTCTTCAGTTCCTGTGTGCAAACCCAACAAAAAAAAATCAGATATTTTTATTTTATCCAAAAAAAACTTTCCTTTCGAGTTAAACTAAAGTGGTTGAGCGTTATTTTTTTGTTGGTTTAGTCTAATTGAAACCGTCAAATTTTAATAAAGATTACCCTATTTTTTTCTATTATTTGACAAACAGCAAATTAAAGTGGTTTAATGACAACTACGCGACCGTAGTTTTTTTGTTTTTAAATAGCGAAAAATTGTCAATGTGAATTTTAATTCTAAACTCAATCATGTGACTGCGACATAGACAAGTACAAGTAGTTAATCTTAGTTTAGGATCATCATAGGTCATAGAGTAGTACTGTAGTCAACTATCACTGCTTCATTTTATGTACATATTTTTATGGAAATTGTACGTAAAGATGTGAGTTGTGATTTATACGTGCCAAAAAAGTTAATCATGTTTTGTACATATACTTTTTTTTTTTATGTAAAGAAATTTTTCTTTGGGTTTTATTTGGAATTCTTATGTGTATGACCTTCTAAACTTGTGAGAACCACTCGACTAGTTTATTCAAGTTCATGACACCTATAAATTGCAAAAGAGAATAGTCCTATGCTGAATCTTTTTTGTTTATTAAATATGACTATGTTTTATATTCCTTTTCAAAAATGATTAGAGAATGTCATGATGCAATTTTTCACGCTTCACTATTTTTATTTCACTTTCTTTTTTAAGTGCATCTTGCTGATTTATTAGCTTTTCATGCACGACGTGAAAATAGAATTCTTAAAGTCCCTATTTGATTTGATTTTCGGGGTTTCATTCTATACGCTAAATCAGTGTTAGTCTATGATTTTTCACAGAGTATTCTCGTAAGATAACGTACTTGGTATACTAAAAATACCTTTTAAATTTTATTTTCACTTGAAATTTTACTCGCACATTATATTATTAATATTGCACAGTATGTACAATATATGTAAAACATGTACAGAAGAAAGAATGTTTTTTAATACAACCTTTCACTTGACGTTTGTTTGTTGATTGGCGTGAAATGTTTATTCGGATAGATTCACGACGACGACGTTGGTTTTGTTTGCTGACGTTTAATGTTTGCAAACCAAATTTTATACAATTGTGTCAATTCCGAGATATGGAAATTTAAAGTCCAAATTTTGTTATTGAGTGGTTATGGGGGTGACCATTACATGATAGAGCTGGTAAACAGACAGAGCTGGTAAACTATATAAAGAATGTTTATTTACAACAATGGGAAACGAACACTTGGTTCATAGCATCGGCAACACTCTACCTGAAGAAACGACTTTTCACTTGCTAATAGCTCCCAATTGACACGGCATTGATTCCTCAAAATTTGGTAGATCCAATTGTCACGCGTCACAAATCTGTGCATCAAATTCCAAGTCTTTGCAACACGCGGAACCTGGTTAAAAAATGACATCTACGATTTGAAACATTGAAATTTTTTGAAAACCTTTTTTTAAGACACCCGGCCAAGTTTAATAAAAGCTTGTAAACAGTTACTAGAAGATAATAAAAGACTAGAGTACTGCTCACCAACTATGGAAGCACCACCGTGTGTGAAAATGCTGAAATCGATATTGTCTCCTTAGCGAATGTTGCAAAGCAATATGACTTAAAAGAATGAATTGCGTGATGAAAACAAAAACTTTCTCGCCATTTTCGATGAACTATTTACTAGTAAAAGCTAATATCACATTAACTTATATAATTTTAGAATAGCAAAAGAAACACTTTAACTCGTTTTTTTTTTGTTTTGTTTTTTCAATTCGTGCTTTTTGTGTTTAAACATGAAAAATTTCCGTTGCAGACAGACAAACGTAGAATATGCATTGGAATGCCAATTAGTAGATTACAAAGTTGAGCTTTTCTTACTTTTTCCGTTAAAAAATGAGAAACAGGGAGAATCTGACATCATGGAAAGTTTGTGCCACGTATGTACCAAGTAGCTGTATCTCCTTTCGTCTATGCATGAACAATGCATCGACGATGACGTCACGTCAAATTTACCGGAAAAGAGGACGCGATGGTAGTTTTGGACTTTATGTAGTAGGCGAATTTATAGACCGCCATTTCGAAAGCGTGAGGTTAATTGAAAGTGCGACGGGAAAATTTTAATGGGAAAATCAGTTGCAGCTGAAAATATTTGGCAATAAGATATAAAAGGTAATTAACAATGGCTCCCGAAAAGGCAAACGTTAAAAGAGGGAGGTTAATGGCCTTTACCTTTGGCGATTTGGGTAATTAAGCGTAAGCTGTCGAAATGATTCCAAATGGCAATATAAACTGGCAGGCGTGGGTAAACGCTGATACAGTTATCCACTGACAGTTATTGTTTCTGAATGGAGCTATTGGTGGTGAAAAGCCACATTGCCACCATACCACACAGACACATTTGGCGAACGAAATGAAATTTTCGTAAAGGTGTTGATTTAATGCCCTCCCATTGGATGATTAACAACTTTGGATATACGGCCAAACTTCATTGGATATGCCCTGCTCGAACTGGTTAAAGGTAGTAAAGTACGACTTAACGACGACGGTCCATTTCGAATGAAATGGGCTCTCCCCCTCTTTTTATGTTATCACCAAATTAACCGTGATTGACAACGGAATGTACAGGGTGATTTTAACGATTTCTCGCGCACAATCAAGCGAAAAATAGCGTCAAACGAGTTATAGAATAATTCGATGCAAATTAAATCATTGTAAAATTTGACATGCAAAAATATCATGTACACGTGTTGTTTTTATTTTTCTTTCCTGCGCTAAATATACAGGGTGATTCATTACTCATTTGCTTTCACTATCGTGTTGGCTATTACTTACACGTCGACTTTCTTTTACTTTTCTTTATTTTTTTTAAATATAAAGTGTGTGAATATTTTCTTCTCATTAGACAGTCGCAAAACTACGCTAGTACATAAGGGATATCAACAACAAAAAACACCGTATCTCCCCCCCCCCCCTTTCCAAAAAAAAAAAATTTGGAATCGTGAAAGGCTTTTAGAGCACGCGTGAGGCGTGTTTACTTTTCGCTTTTCTTCCTCTTTATCGTTCAATCTCAGTAGGGGAGCCTGTTTCCAAGTCGTTCCTCTTTCCCAGCACGTTTCCTTTTTTTTACCCCCCTCTCCACCATCTTTCTTTTATCCATCCAAAAGAATATATATGTAAGTTTATATATATAAAAATAGCAACCTGAGCAAAAGAAACGTGAGCCATTAAAGAATCAGTCAATTCCACCAACTAAACTCGTGTCAACTAAACCTGACCTGGTATCTTGAGTTGGCGTTTTATAATATACGTATACATACATACATACATACATACATACATACATACATACATACATACATACATATACAGTACATATGTGTAGGCCTACTGTACATATAAAGTAGTGTGGCCCATGATAATTGCTAATGTCACTTGTTAAAGGTCGATTTTGATAGGTTATGGTGGTGTCATTAGATCGTTGTGGATAATCACTGATTCAATTAAACGTCTGTGTAGAACGATGTACTGTTGTAGTTGTAACTTGTAGTTTGTACCTGTGAAATATAGATATGCTGTTCTCAGTGTATACTGTAAGTATATATAGTTATTTCAATTTAATATCATCAAAAGTAAACTAAATATTATATGGAGTGCTAGGGCTTATGATAACATGACTGGAGTGGATTCACAAATTATTTGCCATTGATTCTATATTCGTCAGTTGTTATGGAACGGATTATTGACGAATATAGAGGTTCCACTGTACTGTGTTTTATATTGGTAGTTGTACCTATGATACATTGTACTCAGTGTACTGTATCGATTAATATACATATACAGGAAGTCCTGGACTACGGCCAGTGTTAAGTTCAATGCAACTTTCGTAGAAAATCACAAACAGTATATATATGGAAAATCCCATCAAGTGGCAGAACACTTTCAGCGTCCAGTCACTGCACCATTGCATAATAGTTATTTTTGTTTATAACGAGAATCTGGTTTAATTTATCTCTTCGCATACTAGCGAACTGCATATAATGAAATTACAAAATCAAAGACTTCTTGTACATACACAAGAAGTCTTGTGTGTGAGTTGCTTATATCCTATGTGCGATTTGGCTAATATACGACGAGTGAAAAACTTTCAAATGCCCGTTCTAAGCGTGAAATCTTTTATTATTTTTTTTGGTCGTTATTATGCGACTTCGCCGCTGTTGTTTTGACACTTGGGAATTTCGATATATGCGATTTTGTGCAGAACGTAAGCTTTGCATAACACTTCTATACGATTTCTTGTACTGTGCTGACCTTTGGGATACCCTGTATTCGCATACTACATATATTAACTTTTTCACTAACATAATAGTCGTGTAATCACTTAATGAATAGTCAATGGTTACTTAATAACTAGCTGAGCCCTAACGCGTTGCTGTTAAAAGCAGCATCGTTTTTAAATTTTTTTTTTAAAAACCTAATTAAATAA
>JAQIWH010000558.1:0-45778 GCA_034695005.1 Cryptops parisi | reverse complement strand
GCCCCCGCGGTGTCAGACCCTAAACTGAACCCACACGGCACGAGTGGGAGGCGAACTCACCAACTAGAGTACCGGAGATGGATACCCTAACCACTAGGCCACCGCGGGGCCAATATCGTCTAATGAAATACATAATATTCTCCAATAAAATACAGAACATCATCCAACTAAATACACAATGTTGTCCGGAAAATACAAAATAGGCCTATACTTGTTTCAATATACTTGACTCACATTATTTGACGATATTGAGGATTTTGTATTGCATTAAATCAGTGAGAAATATTTTTTCTTTTGATCGCGACATTTTGTCATCGCAATATTTTGCTCTGCGATATTATGCTCCGCGACATTTTGTCATCGCGATATTTTGTTCCGCGACATTTTGTCGCGGAACCCATGCAATGCACCTGTATCATAGGCTTCCCTGTATGACAAGCATCAAAGCTCCGCTCTAAGTAACACTTCACTGCACTACACTGCGCACCTGCAGGTAAACTCGGGCGGAGCACTTCATCTACCAAACTACATGTAGTAAAGTAATACGTATTTGGCAAATATAAAAACAGTTACTCGATTTATGCGAGTTGTATATGGGATGAAACTTTTTTCGAGTTTTTTTCAAATATTCGAGTAACTTTAGCTTAATAAAAAATGTATTACATAAATAAATAACTCGGATAAATAATTTAGTGTACTTGTATGTTTTATATGTTTACTTTAAAATTGCGTTTTCACCTGATGTGTAAAGTTCACGTTATTTTAAACTATTTTTTTAAGTGTTTCAAATTAATAACAATAATAAATACCGTACAAGCCTATTTTTTTAAGTAATTTTTTATAGGTCAAAAAAAAAATTTTTTAATAGTTAAAACATCTTTTTAGAGCTACTTTAATATAATTTAAAAATCATGAATACATGAAAGTAAATAGACGTGGTTGTTAAACTAAAAGTTTTTTGTTTTTTGTTTAAATCCTGCATCAATTAAAAATATTCTACTTGCGAAAAAGTTTTCTATTCAACTAATTGTAGTACTGTATATTTATGATGCAAAAAATGTACCCCCTTTTTTTTAGTATGAAAAATTTAAGTTGCATAACTTAATGTATGCGAATATGCCGCTGCTGCGTTTTATTATACAAGTGAATTATGCATAACATTTAAACCTGAGATGCTCTTTAACGATTCTGACATAAATAAAAGTACATTAAAAATGCATTTTTAAGCACACTTTTGATGCTGTATATACTGTATGTACGAACATAATTCAAGAAATCCGTTTTTGATTTCTGCATTTTTTCGATTTATACAAAATTTTATTATTGCGAATTAAAACTTATGCAATCTCTAGCTATTTTTTGATATGCAATTTATGTGTTTTGAGTAATTCTCATTTTCTATTTCTACACGTTTCGATTTATGCGAAATTAAAAAAATTATGCGATCGTTCACCGTTGAGTCATTCGATATTTGATTTATGCGAGATTTGAGTAATTCCATTTTTAATTTCTGCAAATTTCCGATTTATTTATTTATATGCAATATTTTACGTTGAACTTATGCGGTTTTTTATTTATGCGAAGGACTTATACAGTTTTCGATTTATGCGTTTTTATTTTGGTACATTATTATTATCAACTTGACCAATTCGTGGAGATTTTTGTATCTTTTTTCTTTTACTTTCATTCGGAACTGTCATTTTATTTATTTATTTTTATTTGTTTGTCGATCTTTTGTATCGTTTTTTACTATTCGTTATTGACACGCGACGTTTTTATTGATTTTTGTCATTTCTCGTTTATCAATTGTATATAAGGTCAAAAACCTTCACTGTGTAAGACAGATTCCCAAAGACGCTTATGGAAACCGAAATTCAATGGAAACCGGTTATTACGATCAATTTGAAACTAGTGCTTTTTGATAACAATAACCGGCTGATAGCATTAAACAATGGATGAAAACCATTATTTTTTGGATGAATGATAGTTTTCATTGGACGAATTAGTATGATAGCAATTAGTTTGATAACGTTGTCCGTGATTATAATAACCGGATTTCACTGTACTTTTTAAAGCATGTTTATTTGTCAACTAGATAAACCCCCATGGTTGACATGATAAGCACGGGGTGTTTACCATAAGATGATCTTACGATATATCGTAAGATATTCGATGCTTTGGCTACCAAAATAGCCGGAAAAGTAAATATTAATAGTAGTTAATATGAAATAATATGGTTTGCTAATGCATAATACTGTTAATATACAGGTGTAATATACGGAAAAACTGATCAGAATATAATAATTTCTCTTATAACGATCATCTTTGCATAATAGCGAAAACGCATTCGCATAAATTGAGCACTCTCACAACAAAAATGTACCAATTTCTTAATAAATGTTTGCAAAAAGTCAACTAAAAAATGTGGATATTTTAAAATTATATACAGGGAGTCTGAAAAATACCTTTACAATTTTAGTATCAAATGAAATATTTAACTTGTGAAGAATGATTTTCGAACACGCTGTACATGAACCAAGATTACGAATTTCACCGTCATCAACAAAATAAAACTAAATGTTTATACAGCAAATGTACTTACACTGTAGTTAGGTATCGCGTTTGAAGAACTCAATTGAAATCGTACTCCTTTTGAGTGGAAGAATAGAACGCGGTGAAAAGTCGAGTGACTTAATAGTAGTCGTCCAAACAACGCTCTTTACAAAATTCATTTAAAAACCAACCACCGCAATCCAAACGCAAATATTATTACCTCCCTCTTGTTATGGCGATCTCACTTTTAAACTCTTCAACAACGTTTCGTAACAACATTGTGTCGGCGTTAATGTGCTGGCAATGATAATTACACGCGATGCTTTCAGCGCAGTTTGGCGTCTAAGTATCCAGTGACCAAAAGAGATGCTCGATTTCTGCGTTTTAAAAGAATTGCCCCAACATTCAGATAATGAGGTTTTGCAAAAGTTAAGGCAAAATGGCGATAACAACAACAACTACAACGAGAGAAAATGCAGATAGCGTTTAGAGACAGAGCGATGTGACAAACAAACCGGGTGGAAGAGAATTTCCGAAAATGTTATATAGTTAAGGGAAGAACCGTTATCCCGTCTACCAATTACACCGTTGGTCCGATGTAATGAGAATTCGGTCCGAAAAGAGCGGTCGTAAAGACACCCCCCACCCCCTACCCCCTTTTAACAACAAACACATAACAACCCAACGGGCAATGAGATTTAACCTAGAAATTTGAGGCAATGTCCTTTCTAATCATCGAGTCATGCCTTTTATCACCTTGCCTAACAGCACTTGGGTAATGGCGCTTTTGCAATTAGAGCCTGATAAATCTTTATTTGTTAATTAATACCGCCCTCGAAAAGTTATTCGCCACGATGACGACTACTACTACTACTAGATGGGTAGTGGTTGAGGAGCATTGTCGTTGTTGATATTGTTCGTTTCGTAGGATTGGTCGTCAGCTTCTATTTAATTGACCCGAACAACCTCCGTTCCGGGTGTTTCGAATAACCAAAACAAAATTAGACAATCCAATAAAGGGCCCCCAGTCAATTATATTCGGCTTGTAGTGAAGCCCTCTCCGAGTCCATTTCCTTTCATTTTAAGCAAAATTCAATTTTGCATGAAAGAGATGTGCCCGGCATACAAATAGCTGCTGCGCTCAGCAACGCCATTATGTACATGTCACAATCACTCTCTCTCTCTCTCTCTCTCTCTCTCTCTCGTTGTTCCTTCCCCGAAACCACTGGGTCGTTCCCATCAACCCCAGGGAGTAAAAAACAACCAAAACAAAAATATACCTGTTCTATCTATATAAATATGCAGGGTGTGCCTGAAAGGTCTAGCCAAATTTCAACCACGGATGCTACGCATCGAAACAAAACAAAAAAGTTCATATAAACATGGGTCCGGAAATGCATATCCATTTGCGTACTTCACAGCGATGATTAGACAATGAAATATGAGCGATTATGAGACGATGAAATATGAGCCTATGAAATTACGTGATTTCACCCTGTGTTATCTCGAAAAGAAAGTATTGACTCATATTTATAGCTATCTTTTTGCTTTAGTTTGACCCCGCGTAGCGTCTGTTGTTAAAATGTGACTAGAACTTTTATGAACATTCTGTATATACAAGGTGTCCCAAAAGTTAAAAAAATATGCAAGAAACACAATATACAAATAATTTTTTGTCATAAAACAATTGGACCGTCTTAAATCATAGTGAACTAAGTCACTTTTTATACTTTTTGAGTTAAAGCTTGAAATGAGGCCACTAAAACATGAACTAGTCATAGACTAAGAGTTATATCGTTAAACCAATTAGGGAGTTATACGGCACTATGAAACCATAACCTATGGAGACTAGAGCGTAAGTGATCGTTTTCTAAAATTCAACTTTTTTGACTTAGTTCGCTGTGGTTTAAGACGATCCAATTACCAGTTAGTTTATCAGTTCCAATACACTCTAAAGATATAACTAATTAATAACAAAAATCAATGTTAAAGTAAAACTATAGTGTTAAGTTAAACATGGCTTATGGTGCCTGACGTTTGGCACACCCTGTATAGATATCAATAATGTTGCAAAACTTGTTCACATTTTAAAACTCATCTTTTAAAACGCATCTTAATTTGTGATAATTTTCAATTTGTACTTGTCTAGTTTTGGAATGCAATTTAATAAAATAAAATAATATTCTTGGATCACACTAAAATCCGGTTCAAATTTGAGCAGCTTCCTTTAAAACTCCCAACAACAATAACAATTTTTAAAAACTATAGCACTTTGTACCACAAAATATGCTTTTGCTCAGTTCCTAATCTTTTAGAAATGTCTAAACAAAAAGAAAAAAAATAAGTAAAACAAGAAAAAATAAAAAGTAGCCATCTAGAGATTAAACAATAAAGCAAACCTCTTGTTTTAATGTCAGACTCAAAAGACGTAAGCTAAAAAATAAAAATGAATGCTCGTTATTTACCGGAGTCTTTTTCGTTTCATCTACAAAAAAAAGAAGAAATAAATAAAAGAAAAAAAGAAAATGGAGTCATTTCAATTTAGCGGCCAACTCCCAAAGAGAATGCACAGCTTTATGCGTTACGAAATGAGTTTCTTTGTTTCGTCGTGGCGAGCAGGATCAATACCGACGAAAAAGTATGGCGGTTCCGAAAATGGCGAGGCCTCTTCAATTATGCATTTCTAGGTCTGATTAGACGGGGCAAAAGCAAGACAATTTGCTAGATGAATTCGTGCTGCCCTATAAAACGAGTGTACCCACCTTTCTTTCTTTTTTTTTTCTCATACAAAAAAACTTTTACCCCCACCCCCTCTTAGCAAAAAAAAAAAAATAAACCTTACAGAAAAAAAATTACATTTTCGTACATCACTTGACTCTTCCAATAAAAGAAGAAGAAGAAGAAGAAATAAGGATGCATTTCAGGGGAATGTACTTTAAGTAGAAAGTGGAATTTTTTTATTGGTATATAGAAACCACTTAAACGTCACCGCCCATCAATTGTACGTGGTCTAGACGTATATGGGTAGACACGAGTGAAATTCACTATCAATTATGCACGTTGCTACTTTTCGATGTTGTTTGTTTTTTTGTTTTTTTTATTGTAGTCCAAGAAAAATAATAAAAGCGAAACTGGAATCCATTACCAAATGTAACCAAAAACAAACATAAAAAAACGATAACAAAATTTAAAGTTAAAAAATAAAAAGAGTTTATATCCATACAGATCTTCGACTCATGCGAAAGTTACGTTCCGTGAAAATCTCATATAAATTCGGATATATCGAAACCTCTATGAAATCGCGAAACTTACTAAAAAATGTTGTACACTATTCGTTTTATATACAGATTTTCGATTTATGCGAAAATTACGTTCCGCAAGTGCGTTACACAAATTGAAAATCGCATATTATCAAAACTTTCATACAGTCACACCACACATTTTATACACAGAAAATAAACGATGTATCCGATAAAGTTTCGCGAAAACCTTTCTAAAAGATTTGAAAATCGCATATATCTAAATTCTCACGGAGTGAAAATACTTAGCGTTGTTATTTGTGCACTGCCGCACAAAATCGCATAATAGAGAAACTTCATATGACGAGCATTTAGAAACGTTTATAGCAAAATCACACATTAAAATCTCGTATAAATCGAGGACATCGAAAAAACAAGCACAAAAGTTAATATACAGGGTGTTCCAGTAGTCTCCCTACACAGGCAATGTGTTTTTCGTCAGAGATCATTCAAGAGTGATTTTGACCAAACAAAAAGAGTGTCTCAAACATTTCCACACATAAGAAAAATTTCGAAAAAAAAATTTATCTAGTCAAAGAAATACCTACAAAACAATACCACTTATGCATGGAGACAATTTAACTATAAAATAAATCGATACTTCAAATCACTAAACGTTCAAAATTTAGCCGGATATTTCGTAACACAATTCCACGTTTCTCTCGACAACTAGAATTCAGTTAAATTTTTGAACACCCACTTCAATAATTTCTAAAAACGTTGTGGAATTAAACTCATTCAAATTAGCTTGCTAACCATACCGAAAAAATAATAATAATAATAATAATAATAATAATAATAATAATAATAATAATAATAATAATAATAATTGGGAGGGGGGGGAGAACTTCAATTTATTTTGAGGATGACAAAAAAACAAAAGAAACTTAAGATATAAATTGAAAGTTTAATTGGAAAAGCAATTTCCTTCCCCAGCAATTTGGTTGGAGAACAAAAATGATAAAAGAAAATGAAAACAATACAAATAAAAGAGATGATAAAAGAAAAGCTAAAGAACGAAAGAAACAAAAATTTCTCTTTCTAGTCAATATATTCAAGAAAGTCTATTTACAGTGAAAAATCGACATTTTTCTTTACCTTAAAACCTTATTGAAAAAGCAATCAGTTTCTTGTTGTTTTTTTTTTCTTTCTTCATTCGTTCTTTCGACGTAATAGTAAAGAGAATGAAAAGCAGATGGATAGATAGCATTTTTCTTCTTTTTCTTCTTCATCTCCCCACCCCCCCTCGTTCGATCTATGGTTACCATGACAACAACGAAGCAAATCTCGACATATTCATCTCATCTCATTAACGTTGTAATGATGTAGCGATTGTTTATGACAACCTGATACGATCCTCAATTAATGAGATTCGAAAAATTTTCAAACATTGAAAATTCAACTAGATGTTTATCTCAAAATAATGATTCCGATCCACTCCCCACCTCCTCCAAAAGTTGCTTTTCTATGTATATATATTTAAATCACCCCATTAAATTTGGAAATAATTAATACAGCAGATAAGTATGGAAAATTAAAACTTTTTCTGTGTAACATGAAATAATACGCAAAAAAAAATCGCGATAAAACAAAAAAGTTTTTTTTTAGGAAAAAGAAGAAATTGACATCATTTTTACGAACCCCTTTCTATTTACATAGTTGTACAGATTGTCGTGTACGTGTTGATATGTTAGAGTTAATGTCACGTCAGTGAGATAAGTATCAAAATTCCCACCCTATACTTAGATTATTAAAATGTACACCCTATACTGAAATAAGTAGTAAAAAATATGAAAATAATATATTCTAAAATAGATGCTATTATTGACACCAGTATTGAAACGAATGACGTGTCACAAGCCTATGTCGTGTTACAGTCAATGTCGCGTCACTGAGCTAAATAAAATTTAAATTAAATTAAATCAAATTAAGGGTTAAAACTTTCACTTTATACACAGTGTATATCGAGATTAAGTATTGAAAAATATAAAAATTTATTATGTGCCACTAATATTGAAATAAGAAACGAATGATGTGTTACCATATCGCGCAACAGTAAACGTCGCGTCTCAAAACAATAAACAACACAAGTTAAAACAATGGATTGCGTAATAAAAAAAATACTGTAATTAAAATTCCCGTCATTTTTGACGGGTTATTGACTAGTAAAACTATTAAGTGCTACTTATCAACGCTAGATGGCAACGCTCATATGGAAATACAAAACGCATGTCGTGTTACAGATTATTTCGTGTCACAAGAAAATGTTTAGCATCTAACATTCACCTTTTGGGTTTTTAGACAAAATTCACACTGAATATTGATTTCGACTTTTTACTGTAACATTGATGTTAGTCAATGTCGCATCACTCGGATAAGTATCAAAATTTCCACCCTACACTTAGATAAATATTCAAACGGACATCCTATACTGAGATAAGTAGTAAAGTCACTATACAGTATATCAATGATCGAAACTACAATCGGACAACAACACCACCAACAACAACACGAGTATGAAATCGTTGTGAACGCTTCAAGCGTCATTTGTTTCGCGACAATGCAAACAAATTGGGACTTTCACCAAACCAACGTTAATCTAATCCTAACCACCAATCAACACGATTGTATTCTTCCATCCGTTCACTACAAGAGTAGTATATATCTATCGCGTCCGATTTTGATAGTGTCAATTGCGCCACACTTTATACACGCGAGTGACATTATCATCGTTCTAACTATTCTCTCATCCAAGCTTGTCGCTTTTAATCCAATAATCGCGCCAGAGCTAAGTGAATAATTATTTCTGAGGCAATTAGCTGATTAAGTGCGATCGTTAATTCCCTTGTTTAAGCAACGCAATCCCTGCTTTTCTTACATGATCTGAAGAAACCCTTTGCACTTGTCCTAACAACACGACTCGGATGTACAATCAATAGAAAGCGACGAGAACCATGTTCGGCAACTTCCATCTTGTCAAGGGGAGGAGTCATCTTCTTTCAGGGGTTAAAGCAAAAGGGATTTCGGCAATCATTCACAATGAACTACCAAAGCTTACTCCCCACCCCCACCCACGTTACTTTACCCCCTCCTCCAGCGATGTCTCTTTCTCTTTTATATATATATATATATCTATCTCTATCTCTACAGTATATTTTTTGGATGAAATAAAAGATGAAAATAAAGTCACTTTAGATTCGCGATCAAGTGGGTTCTGACATTCACTAATTATGCAAAATTCGGTTCAAATTTTAACAGCCCTCATATACAGTAGCCTGCATAAAATATCTACAATAAGAATACGAAGAACAGATACATTCAAAATGCTTTTGAAGGATACGCTTTATGTTTGATGTTACTTTGTAAGTCATTTTTTGTATGTTAACTATTATATGTATTATCCCTGTGTCCCTATGCGACCAAGACCAAGAAACAAATTTAAAAAATTAAACAAATGTAGATTTATGAGATCGTTGAGTTATTCGATATTCGATTTATGCGTGTTTTGAGTAATTCTATTTTCGATTTCTGTTTCGATTCATGCGAATTTCGTTTTATGCGAATCTAGATTAATGCGGTATTTTGAGTAATGTGATATGCGAGTTTTAATAGTTTATTGCGTTCCATGGAAACAATTTGACATTACAAACAAGACTAACGCTAAAATAAAAGTAAAAAACAAGCTTAAAAACATATACAGTAATAAGAAATTACAGAACCTTGTAATTTACAAGGATGTCAGATACTTTCATTGATTAAAAAATAGGTGATTTGATGATTAAAATGCTTACATGATGAGATACAGTTTGCTTTTGTACAGTTAAAAATACTTGAACGAATCTTAAGTGAAAGTTTATTTCAATAACGTACTGCCGAATAAGGATATCTGCTTTTGATGTATGGAGCGATATAAGTATTAATTTCATGCAAGTTTCGAGTAATTCCATTTTCGATTTTTGCAAATTTTTTATTTCGATTCGTGCCATTTTGGTCACATTGGACTTGTGAGATTTTCGATTTATGTGGTTCTCGCTTTATGCGAGTTTTGGTGCATTGGCCTATATACAGTATATTATCAAAAACGTTGTCAGCAATTTCCAGCTCACTCACAAACTCACTCACGAGTGAAGTTAATATAAAACGTATAAAAAATCCATTCGTAACATTGATCAAGTGACCTGATAGATAAATAAAATAAAAAGATAAAAAAATAAGATAAAAACTCAATCAACCGAATAAACTCGAATCCTCTCAACTATATTTTTTTTTACGACACAAGTGAAAAACAAGTACGAAAAATCCTCCTTTTTTTATATAGGGAGTCATGAATTCCAGAACGAAAAACCATGAAGCTTGGACTTTACCAACCATCATCACAAAAAAATACCACGAAGAAAAAAATAGAAAACCACAAAACGGTTTCGGTTTTTTTCTTCTTCTTCTTCTTCTTCTTCTATAATACATTTTGTTATAAACTATACGAAAAGTAAAATCCGCATGAGATGAAATAGTATATCAAAAACCCAAACGATTACAATTTTCCTTAACTATTAACTTTTAATTTTAAACAGAGGGATGATAAACGAACTTTAGAGCCAATTTAATATTAAGCTACGTATTTCATTAGTTGTTTTTTTTTCAATTAAAAAGTTTACTATATATCGTTGTATTATTTTTTTTTATAATTAAACCCTCAAAAGAGTAAACAAATACAAAAAAAAACATACAAATATATAAAATCAAGTAGACAAAACATAGGTAAATAATTTTTTTTTAAAAAATGTTTACAGCTCAAAGTACAGTTGGAATGTAGACATTTTATTTAATACTTATTTTACAATTTTATATCATACTTATTATAAAATTTAACACGTATCTTAAGAACGTTTCTTTTACAAAAGCTATTCGTTCATACAAAGTATAAACAAAATTATTTTCATATGTTTGTTTGTTTGTTCGCGCGTGACGCAAAAAAAAGGCTAGGTCAATTTTCACTACATTTAGTACCTAAGGTCGAATTTAGGAAGAACATAAGCTATTGTCCATATTGAATTTTTTATTGGGAAACCAACAAATTCATCTTTTGTAAACCCCCTCCATTTAGTCGCGACATTTTGTTTACAATGGCGCTCATCAGAAAGGAGATTTTTAGGTATGAATTAAGAAGGAAGTTCATTATGTATACATTACACATAAGCGTGGTTATAGTTATTATGTCAATATTGTATTAATTTAATTGGAGGAAGCAGAAACTCGCGAATGTAGAGAAAATGTTTTATAAAGATTCACTTGCGCGATATTTTGATCCCACCATAAAACGATAAAAATTTATAAAATATAAAATGACGATGATGATCCTCCAGTTGGCAATCTTTTCGCTATTTAGAAACATAATCTCTCAAGAAAAATCTTCCGCCCCCCCCCTAAAAAAAATAGAGAAAAAAAACAGGAAAAGAAACGATTTAACCCTAAATACTGATAAATCCAAACTTAAAGAGAAAGAAAAAAACAAAACACTAATCCAACAAAAAAAAATAACACAAAACAGAAGAAAAACAAAAAATTCTTATCACTGCCATTAATATCTGGTTCTCGTATCAGTTTATGGAAGATGATCGAAAGAGAAAGAGATGAAGAACGAGAAGAAGATGAAGAAAAAAATTTGGGATGATAGCATTTCCATTTTTTCTTCTTTTTTATCCGTCAGCAAATTCCCATATTTTTTTTTCTTCTAATGTTACCGATTCCAGACGAGATGGGTATGAGAAATGACACCGACAGAGTGTTTCATTTGCAATGTATGATGGGAATAGGTTCTCTTGGTAAATGATCGCATCTGACATGTTTTAGCAGCGTAATGGGAGCAAATGACATGTTCCTTGCACTCCGAGTTATGAATAGGCAGATAGGCTATGACTGCAACGATGAAGCCAACTGGTATTAAGGCTCGTTTCGAGTTGCACTATTCTTGACATCAATCGAAGATGGTTCTCAGATGAAAGAAGAGAGAGAAAAAAATGGGGAACAAGAAATGGGAACCCCTCCCCACCCACCCCCACTTTCTTTTTATATTATTATTACACCGTATCGAATGGAAACCTTCTTTTCAGTTTTTTCTCTCTTTCATCTCAACGTTTTATGATCGAGTAGAATTAAAGGTTGGAGAACTCCAATCGAAAATCACACGTCCACCTCTGATACGATGGCTTTTTACTCACAAAAATCTTAAAACTGCACAAAGAATATATAAATTTAAATATACGCGAGTACATGCAGTGGAATATAGTTGTTGTGATCACTTTGGAACCAGTGCTTTTTTGATAACGATAGCCGGCTGATAACATTGAACAATGAAATAAAACAGTAAACCATGTCTTGGGATCAACTGATGATCATAATAATAGCCGATATTATCCGTGATTATAATAACCGGATTTCACTGTATATAGAAATACAACACCAAAATGACAAATTTAACGTAACAAAACCTATAAAAAATAGAACGCTTTAAAAGGCATTTCATTATATCATCTTAATATTCCCAATTTTATTATTTAGAGCATAAAAAATTGATTACGTTACTTTATATATTGTAAATAGCAAAATATCATACAATTGAAATATTAAAATTATAAAAAAGAATCCGTTTAAAACGTTACCACTCAATAAAGTCCTGTTCAAAAAGTTACCATTGAAGTGGTAATAGAATTCCGTAAATTAGAAAATGGTTAAAAAGTTACCACTATAGAGCTAATTATTAAGGTAACTTTTAGTGATAAATAACTATGGTGTTAACTATCACTATAATGGTAACTCGAAATAAAATCGAATTTACCAATAGAAACTTTGATTTTGATTTTTTCAAAGTCATTTTAAAACTTTTGCAACCCAATATAAATAAACATTATAAAGTGTAATCCGGTTATTATTATCATCACATTGAGAATAGTGCCTTTTTATTAACAATAACCAGTTGATACCATTAAACAATGGAGAATAAACCATTAAATACTGTGTTGGCACCGACGGATTATAATAACAATAGCCGAATGATAACATAATCCATGATGATAATAGTCAGATTCCACTATTTGTCTCTTTGAAACTCGCATAAATCAAGGACTTCCTGTATATTTATCAGATAGTCATTACCTATTGGAAGAACAACGCCCGCCTGAGTTTATCTGCGCGAGCGCGGTGTAGTGCAGAGAAATGATCTCAAGGCGGAGCTTTCGTGCTGTACAGAGAAGCCTATGTGAATGGAACTGACTGCACCAAAGTGTAGTGAAGTGAAGTTGTACGCATAACGGTGTTATATCAGTGAGCCTACTGTACATAAATATTTTGTATAAGATATATTATATATACAGTTATATTATATATAACTGTTTTTCTGACGTCATACTCACGTCTGGGCGCGTTTTCGTGCTCTTTCGGTCAAACAACGAAACTTTACAAAAGCACGAAAACGCACCGTGTGTATGGCGTCAGATAAATGATTGGAATCGATGGAATTTGATTGAAAAAATTTGACGAGTAAAATGGGCTTAAAAGTCAATAAAAACTCACTTTTTTTCTACAACCGTCCATAATCAGAGGTATAAATTAAAACGTGTACCATAATTTTGGGACGAAAAGAGTATTATACACTGTGTGTATCGATATACTGTATACTAGCTGAGCCTTAACGCACTGCTGCTGATTAATAACCATTTGCCATTAACCTATTTTTACTTCAAATAAAGCAATATTCGACGGTATTCCAAATGCATACTCGACATGCGACAACCGGATATCGACCACTATCAACGTAAGCAAAATACTATGTTAGATCCTATTACAAAAACTATAAGCCCAGACTAATCTATAGAGATCTCGTCATACTCTAGACATAGACACCTACTTATATGTTCAATATATCATGGTACGGTAAAATATTGTGCAACCGAAAAAATGAAAATCGTTTGTTTTAGGCCTATTTATTTCTTGTTGTGCCATAAAAAAAAGAGTACACAATGTCCTGCCACGAACCATTATTCATTACTCAATTCCGCTCCATAAAATTTCTATCTCAGGGTTCGAAGCCGTTCACTTTGTACGTGTGGCATAAATCCACGCCTGAGACGTGCAACTCATGAATAAATATCAGCATCAACAAACCCCGCCTGCCAAAGTTATCATCTTATATATACACCAACGATGACCAATAACAACAACAACATCCAACAACAACTTAAAAGACACCCGTCTTCTAAGACATGTAATCGATAAATAAAAAAGGAAACATTTTCTCCAAACTATGATGAATAGAACAGAGAATCAACTTTGGTCGTCATCGTCGTAGGAAAACTTGTAAATATTAGGTTAAGAAACCCGGACCAAATGCAAACATGGAAATTAAAGACTCCGAAATGTAAACATTAATAAGCAAAGACGACAGACTTTTGTCGTGTCGCGAACTTTTAAAGTTTGCGACATTTCTTTTTCTTTTTTCCCTCCTTTTAACCCCCCCCCCCCAAAGAAAAGAGATTAAGTCGGGAATATGTAATCAATATTTTAATAGTTTTAAATGTCGAGAAAATGAAAGTTAAAACTCGAAAACCGTTACAACTTTAATAATCATAATAATAGTAATGAAATTAAAATATTCCATGTATTTAAAGTTAATGTTTTCGGTTATTTCAAAACTTCATTATTTTTTTTTTCAGTTTTAATAATAAAAGGGGGGCGGGGGAAGATATACGGTTTCATAAGAGGCTTTCAAAGTTTCATTAAATCGAGAATTTAAAAAAAAAAAGAAGAAAAAATAATATTGAGGGAATCCAATTCTAGATTCTCAAAATGAATTTTTAAATTTAATCTTCCATAAGCTCACAAAAAATTAATTTAAAATAAACCTTACGTTGAATGAACTTTGAACTTCGTACAAAACCACTGTTGAAACATCCTGTATTTTATACATAAACACCATTCCAACACAACACCATGTATAAATTGTACCGTGTTACGGAGAGTGTATAGAATCCAGGCATTGTATGAAATGATAAGCCTCGTTTGGCAAAGTATTAAATTAGCATCCAGATAGTTACGTTATGCAAGGTTTCGTTTAAATCTAGGCTAGGCCTAAATTTAAACAAAATTTTTTTTTTATGTTGTTAACTAATCTTAACTAACCTAAACAATTTTATACAACATTGTATTTCATATTTTGCCAAAAAAAGGCTAAGCATTATAGACGATGCCTAGACATTGTATACAATGCCTGATTTTATACATTGCCAGGAACATATATACCTACAGATTATGTACCGTATATGTCACCGGCAAAGTATAGAATCCAATAATTTAATAAAATGCCTACCTTCTTTAGGCAAAAAATAGAAGAACGCTTTGTATGCAACTGTTTAAGTTAGTTGACAATATTTAGGTCTAAATTTAGGCCTAGCTGTAAACCTAACCCAAATTCTTACATAACATTCTTACTATTCCAATGCTAATTTCATACACTGCATTAATCAGGAATGATTAGAATGCCTGGATTCTATACATTGCCGGTACCATATATACAATCACTTATATACAGTGAAGGCATGTTAATTTGCAGTATAAATAGTGTGTATGTGTGTATGTATGTATGTATGTATATGTATATTATATATACGAGATATAACTGACATGCACAGTATATATGTTGTTAGAAAAATTATCTTTACAAATTTCACACTAAACAAAACACAGGTTTTAAAGATAATTTTCGGACACCCCGTATAAATATATGTATACGAGAAAAAAAAATCTTAATATGTACGCAAAGTGAATTTTCTTGGGATGAAAAGTGCTTGTACTTCTTTATGAATTCGATGCAGAGGAAGAGGAGAAAAGTGTTTCATTTTCTTCGTCGTCGTCGTGCTATTATTGCCACTCATAAATCTTTACGCACGTTGAGCCATCTCTTTTAATCAAGAATAAAATGTATTTTATAGAACATGCTCAAACTTGATGGCGTAATAAAACAAAATATTCCAAGTCTGTAATTTAAAACCCAAAACGCCATTCTGACAGCATCACCAGTGATAAACGGCTCAATTTTATCACCTCATCAATTTCCGATGAACATCAATTTATATATAGATATATTATATATATATATATATATAAAATATATCAACAACAAAACCAACAGTCGCAAATCAAACGAAAAAATAATCATAGCGACACCCTGTATATATAAATATTCGGTCCAATTACTTTGCTACTATTTGCTTTTCCTCATCCATATCAACTAATGTATATGTTACCGGTAACGTACCGGTACAGAATCTTGGTGTTGTATACAACGCCTAGCCTCTTTTAACAACGTAACCTCTTATAAAATGTGTATGGAATAACACATTTTATACAACTGCTTAGTTAAGGTTAGTTTACAGCATTTTCTCTAAAAAAAAACGACATATTTAGGCCTAAATTTAGGCCTAGATATCAACTTAATCTAGATTCTTGCTTAACCCAACTATTTCAATACTAATTTCATACATTGCCTAAACCAGTTTTAACATCGTATACAATGCCTAGATTCTATACATTGCCAGTAACATCCTACTTTATAAAATGTTTATGTCTGTCCGAAACTAATGTTTCCATGACGACAAGTTAAAACCCATCCAGCCATCGGAGAAGCGAAGATTTTGCTACCTATACAGTGATTGGCTGTACAGCAAATTCCAAAGTGTTAAAGCCATATTTTCCAGTTTGTGGTACAGTATATAAACACAAATGACTTTTGCCTAAAATTTAGTCCTAACTTTAAACTCTTGCATAACGTAACTATTCCAATGCTAATTTCATATTTTGCCAAAAAAAAAAGACTAAGCATTGAATTCTATGCATTGCGTTTAACATATGAAAAAACGCATCGTTAATATTATACAGTATATTATAAATACTGTATATGAAACAGGATGACAAATCTTCTTTTCCATCGAGAAAATGAATATTGTGCAGTGAAATTTATCGTGTCGAGAGAAAGTCATAATTCAGTGTTAAGGGAAGAAAAGTCCTGTTATAGTGTTTTAAAAGTAGGGAATGATTCCTTTTTCACGTAACGTTCTCGCAACAACGTTGACCATTAATTCATTATCATTTGATAGCTATTGGAAAAGATGGTTCTCTCTCTCTGTCTTTTTATAGGCGTAATTTCATTTGAAATTGCTCGATAAATTACCAACTTGTTCGTGCCTAACAGTTTTAATTTCGCACAAAGTGGAGAGAAATTCTCCAACCCGTTCATTAAGCGTCGACGAAATCGATGAACCCGTTCTACCATATGTTTAACAACGTATCAAAATGTCAAAGTGATCGGTGGGTTGGCTATTAAATAATAAAATCATACAGGGTGTCGCTTGAATAAAATACGCAACTCGATGATAAACAACTACCGTGAATCGATAATAAAGTGAGAAGAAAAAAACACGCTTATACAGAAATCCACATTCGTCTTGTCAACATAATGCTTAAGAGGTTTTCCCACCTAAGAAGTGAACATATAATTTGCTCCCAAATTAAGTGTAACGTGTTTTGTTTTTTTGTATATAAATGTAGTGAAACCCGATTTAAGAAAACGTTTTCCCGTTTGAAAAGTGAATGTTTTGATTTGAATTACGTGTCGCTTTTTTCTGTATATTAAACAAAATAATAAAACCCACTTAAGAAAATTTCTTGCAAGAGACGTTAAAATGTCAAAAATAAAGTGTCACATTTTTTGGAATATATAATGCAGTCGTTTAAGACGCTTTCCCGCTTAAAACGTAAAATTATTCTGATCCCAAATCAAGCGTAAAAAAAAAAATATGGAACCGCTTAAGAAGTTTTTTCGCTTAAAATGTAGAAAATATGTTTATCCTAAATTGTCATTTTATTTTTTTTTTGCAGATTTTATTCCGCTTAACAAGTAAACCCCACTTAAAAAGTAAACAATATTTTGATCCCGAATCAAGTGTCAAAGATTAAAAAATTCAGAATGTTTTTACAAGAATTTTTCACTGTCTACATACTGTATATTTTAAAACAAAACTTCAATTCTTTTCACACTACATTTTACATATCGATGTTTCTTACGTTTTGCTAACTTTTTAATGCTGCCTGAGAGTGAAAGTAACTCGTTTGTTTTTCAATTCCTTCAACTTTTTTACATTTTTTTTAGTCTACCCTATATACACACGTATATATAAATGCATTTCATTTCTTCACTTTGTTTCAATCTTTACTTGTCTGGTTGGAAGCAGATGTCGCCTGTAGCAGGCACTCCCATTATCATCATCACACACAAACGCTTTTATGAAGACCGCCAGGCTTAAAATGAAGATTTCAATTTCGAGACAATGTAAGTCTCGAATCTTTTTCTTTCTTTATATATACCCTCCCCCCCCCTCCCATACACATTCAACTTGCAAGACTGATTTTATTTGCAAAAAAAAAATAAATACATAAATAAATGAAAACGAAGAAGAGCTTTTGTCAAAATGCTTTACCCCCCCATTATCCCCCTAGAAAAACTTCGTCAGTGATGTTGAAATGTACAAAACAACCTGTTGTTTGTCACACAAAGTGACATGTTTAAAACAACCTAAAGTACTCTATTAGATTAACAGTTTTAATTTTCAATTATTTTTTATTCTAAATTGTATAAACAAAAAGTAAATCGTTACAAGGTGTTTTTTGCCTACACCAGATACACGCGTGGCAATTGGAGCAATTTGTGGAAAATTATGACGTCATCTTCTCACCCAACCAATAAAAAAAGGTTGGCACGAATCTGTCCACAAATTGCTCGAATTGCCACACAAAACATTGCGTGTGTTAGGTGGCTTTTACTCCAATATTACAACAACAAAAAATTGATAACCTTACAAAAACCGGATATCTTTTACTGGATATCTTATTATTCATAACTACGTTGAAATAATAACACACTCATTTGTATCATCTATTTCAACACTTAACTATTTTTAGTTAATTTATTACGTAGTAATTTAATCTAGGTTTTTGAAATGTTACCAAACTTAAGACAAAAAACAAAAAAACACAAAAAAACCATAAACAACAGTAACTCGTCTTGCACTTAAAATTGATGAGAGAAACCAAAAAGAAAATGGAAAAGTAAATGGAAAACAAAATGAAGATTTCTAAGAGCGTTTTGTTGGCAACAACGAGACAACATTCTTTTGCAATTTCTTACGACCAATATCCTTCAAAAGCAATTTAAATTGCACCCCTTTTAGTGTATACAATTTCGTTTTCTTTTGTTTCCTACGTTTTGTTTTTGCTTTTTCTTGCTCGACAACACGCATTTACATTTGCAACTTCCATTCGGTAAAACGGAGATTACTAGCAATTTCAACACAACCACAACCGTTCAGAGGATTTTGATCTCTGTCACAGATTGACATTGACGACGACGACGATGATGATAAAAATGATGACACTCGAGTTTTAGCTTTAACCATCATTGTCACTGAATCAAATCGCGACAAGAGGGGGAGGCCACCATTCCAACCGTCTTAACGCCTGGCTTGAGACAATCTAACCTTTTAAAGTTAGAAATGTCACCCACCGTATATAACGGCAAGAATGATGTCATTCGCTACTGTGCACATAGATATAAATATATATATGAGAGAAAAAAAAAACTTTCTCGTTTTTGATAGCTTTTTGTAATGGAGTCGATATTTCATTCTGTAATATTCTGCCAATGACAAAGACACATATACAGGACTCTATTTAATGGATCGTTCTACTTGACTCGTTCTTTGTTTGTTGTTTATTCCTACGATTTATCTTTATTTTAAACATAACGTATATTTTTTTAATGTGTATCACAAGTATAATAGCGTATATTTTTAGTATTACAAGGACAATATCAAGTGAGCTATTTATGTATTACAACCATTTGCTGTATTGTATACATACACTAATTTTATAGTTTCCTAATTATTCAGTAAGTGATTTGATTCACGCAAAATATAGAAAACAGAATTCATAGAATTCACTCCTCTATTGATATTAAAAATGTAAAACGCTTATATGAAAAAAAAATTATCATAAAATATCGGTTTACTTAATATTTTATACAAAATCAAGAAAAATGTACCACTTCGAAATATATATACTGTAATGTTCAGAAACAAACAGAGTCATCACACATTACATCAATCCCAAAATAAATAAATAAATGAATTATAACCATGAATACCACACAAATTATGAGGTGATATTTCCAATGTTTAACTTCATATACAGAGTGTTTCTAGCTAGTCAGCCACAACCTTATAACCACAGATGTTACACATCTAAACGAAGCAAACACCCCATATGAACATGGATCCGAAAATGCTTCCTTTCCGAGATAACACAGAATGAAATTATCTAAATGAATGACCTCATAATCGTTGTAAGTATGCGAATAAGTATAAAGTTTTCTGGACCCATGTTTATATGGACTTTTTGCTTTGTTTTGATGCGTAGCAACTGTGGTTAAAATTTTACTAGATCTTTTAGGATCACACTGTTTAAGTTATACAGATGAAATAAAAATTATTCTTACCGTTCCAGTAGTTTTTCAATCAAATCACACGTCCCAAAGATGTGAACAGGTTGTAACAGCAATGATGTGACCGACAAGTTGTGAACAGCAACCAGACTCTGTGAGGCGTGAACCTGTAAGAGAAAACAAAATAAATGTTAAGTTCACTACGGTATGTAACGAATATTTCTAAATAAACACAAAATTGTCTCCAAAAAATTATGAAGATCTTCCATTACAAATGAAATAGGCCTACAATATGTGACTAATGTGAACTAACAATAAAAGTACGGCGTATTTCTTTTTCAGAAAATTCAACTTATAAATGTAATAAAATTAACTCCCGTTTTATTCGTCCTCCACTTTCGTGGATCAGCGTTTACGCGGATTTATTTAAGCAGTTGTAATAATACAGGAATTTAGATACAATGACATTTAAACATTTAGAAATGCATTATTTTATAATAGCAGGTTATACAATGTGATTCTTGTTGGAACGTAAGCAGAAACTCAAAAGTTTGTGAAAGTTTTGTGCCAAAGCCACAGTGGCGCTGCAGTCAGTCATTTTTCAAAATGGCGACTCTGAAAGACCGATGATTGGTGAACTAGTGCATGAGAAACTTGTTCACTTTTGTTCAAAAAAATTCGATCTATAAAAACATCTTAAATATGGATTCTAACCCGTAATTTGAAATTTTCAAAGGTCTCTGATATTTTTACAACATGGGGGAATGTTACAGAACACATTGTGTGAATTAGACTGTCGTCTACATATTCTTCGCCCCACCAGAGGCGCCCATTTGGAGATGTACTAACGAACGCCACATTTTTTCTTATAAGACTCCAGTATGTTAACTACCATCTTTATATTTAGTTATGGTTATATACGTATTTTCCTTCAAAGTCTGTGAATAAAATGTTTAGATTTCATTACGCACGCCATGTATAACATAAAGAATAAGTCTCGTTGATTATAAGAGCAGAATACAAGCCTAATACTAAGATCCTTCAGAATCGATTCACTGAATCATGCAATACAAATGCAACAAGAGTTTCGAGATTTTGTTGCTATCACCTCCCAAAAAAAGGAAACTGATTTTCAAATTCTTTTCAACACAAAAGATTGTTGATGCACAATTCTCAATTTCCTGCAACTTTTCCCACTTTATTTCATATTTCAAAAATAGCATGCCATCATCTCCGGACTTCATTTAGAATTTCAAATAGTACTAACTCTTACAAAATCAAGATTACCACTACAAACGCGCCACACAATAGAATGGTAATGAAGTGCCAGGAGAAAAAAATAAACTACAACACGAATGAAAGGGAATGCAAAGTCAAAATGTTATCAACAACAACATCAACAAAAAATAAGAATACAGTATTTACATCCTGGATTTTTCATTCTCATGTCAAGCAATGTTAATGTAGGGATTACAATTCATACAGAAAAAGTATTCTTTACATTCCAGACGAGTTTGAGAAACAGAATTTTAAAATGATTTATAACACTTTCAAATAAAGTGAATGTATAACCTATTCATATTTATATATCCTATTCATAATATCAATTTACGCAAGTTTCATATTTTTCATTACTATTTTATCTATCGTATAAACTTTTATTGCATATCTTTTTATAAGAATATAAGCCTTATATTTAAAATATACAATCTAGCATCCTACAACGAAATTTTCCAAAAACGAGTCTAAAGTATAATTTCTCTTTATACAACGAGCAGAATTCAGCATTGCTAAATGACCCAAAATACATTTGTTGTAGTCAATTCCCAATAATAATAGGTAACCCGTGCTACATCACGTGGAAGATATTGTTTTGTTTTTTATGTTATTCAAATGCGTCCCATGTAGACCAAATACATACATAAAATCAACAAGGCAACAATTGTTAGTCAAAGGTGAAAATTGTAGGTGACTTCTGAAAATTATCACAATTATAACAAAAACATTTATTTTCATCTTTAACGCCATAATCCTATTATATTAAACTGAATTTTTACTACTCAATATACTCTCGTTTAATACCATCTGTCTGAGCGTATGCCTTCATTATGATCCGTACTATTTTTTTTAACACACACACAAAACCTATTCTTTTCAATAATACTTCGCGTGTCACAATTGTAAAAAATAAAAAAGTTTAACATTCAAATATAATACAAAAAAATAATACAAAAAAAAATCGCAGCAACCTAATTTGCCTAAATTTTCCATGGCTTGGTGCTTTTTTTATATCAGGCATGCGACCTAAGTGATTGTATAGCACCTGGACCTTTTATTATACTATACAGTTGGTGTCGCGTTTTGCATTTTTTACTCCTTTACTTTCTCTCCCCCGATTTGACTTTTTTTTTACCGTCATTTCTCACACGAGTAATAGAAGGGGTAGGTGTATATATAGCGGAACCCCCCTTTTTTATTTTATTTTTTTTTCTCTATCCAAAACCTAAAACTGCTGAATGTGCAGACTGAATCGTTTGGTGGAAGAAAGGAAATGCGGTTTGGCAGTACAGCAGTATCGAAAGGAAATCATTTGCCAAGAACCCCTTTGACTTTGGGTAATCAGGGGGTTGTCTGTCTGTAACATGAGTGATGACCCCTACCACGTGTGAGAGAAAGAAAAACGAATTGGGTACAGGAATATAAACGGTATACGACGCAATAAAAGAAACGAGTTAACCTTTCACAAAGATACCATATGGTCAACGTTTAGCAATAAAATATTATAATAAAAAAAAGTTCGTTGCGCAGGAGGTCCTCGATTTATGCGACGACGGTTACGTTCTGTTTTTCTTATACAATTTAAAAATCTTACTGACACAGAACTAGATGTATACACGTCAAAAAAGACGGACAGATCATCGTGATAATTTTATTTAAGTTATCATTTACATTCTGTTGTTATGGTACTTAAGCAGCTCATTATCAGTTTATTCACTCTCACTGTTTACACTCGTGTTGCTATGGAAACTTGAACGTTCCGAGTAGCTGAATCGGGTGTTTAGTTCTACTATAATATTAAAATGCAAAGGCCGAGCATGCGTACCTCTATGGCGTCATGGCAACGAGTAAATGAACCTGTCGTTATTGGATGAAAAGCGTGGTTTCAAATGAACAAACACGATCATAAAAGAGGATTCCAAATGCGAGAGCATCAGAATGTTTCTGGAATTCGTTAGTTTGCAACAATGAACTGCGTGATAGAGAATAGCTCACTATAAATATGATTGTGTACGTTTCCATACCAGCATGAGTCAAAATGAGAACGAATGTTGCCGAGCAACATGAGTCTGAACACAGAATTTACTTCTAGACTTCACGTGATTGGTTACTATACCAATACCACCGAGTTCACTTCTAGACCCGTCAATATTATTAGCTGACGGGCTCAGTACTATAATAGTATACCGATGCTATACATACAGTAGTTTAATACTAATAAACAAATATACAGTACTATAAAATTAATTTCGGGTGCTAAAAACACATATACGTATTATTACATTTATCTCATTAAAAAAACGAATATACAAAATTTAGTGTCACATCAGAAACAGCCCCCTTTTTTTGCCAGAATAACACAAATTTTTTATTTGTGTTATTTTTATAATAATTACATGATAACAAACTGTCACAATCATGTCACACCCAGGGTACAATATTAACTACTACGTGTAACACAATATTGTATAAAAATTACATTCCAAACATTCCAAATCGATCATTATTTTAGAAAAACAATTTTTTTGCTATGTACCCCTTATATACGTGTATTTACTACATTTTTATATATTTTTTCACCTCCTTAACCTCTTTTGTTATTTCACAAACAAGAGGAAAAAAAAAACTTGATTTACAGGGTAGGTTAAAATAAATAAATAAATCTGAAAAAAATACATTACCAACCACCACTCACTATATATATATATTGCCTCTTTCAGCTTCTCATCGTTATGTCAACTTTTTTCACTGTCGTTTTTCCCCCTTGGCCCCCTTTTTTTCTGTCTCTAAACAGACACATGGTACCAACCCCTTTCAAATATATTCTACCCCCTTTTACTATAAAAAATAACCCTCCCTACTCAATGCCACAAAAAGGTACAAGTTCGAGGGGAACTCGAAACCCCATTATAGATATGTATATATCCAATCTTAATCCCCCCCCTCTTTTTTTACTAGTTCAGTTTAAATTTCTAATTGTCCGTGTTAAACATTTCTAAAGAGGGTCTTATTTTTTGTTTTTGTTTTTATTTTGTTTTTATTTAAGATTTTTTTTTTTATATATATTTCGAATGCTTTTTGTTTTCTTTCAACATGTTCATTATTCAACACGGTTTTTTTTCGTACCTTACAAAAAATACACACACACACAGAAAAAAACAAAACGTTTTTTTATGTAATTCTACTCGAGCAGTTTTGCATGGTCACTTGTTTGTTTTTTTCAGGATCAAGTTTTTGTTTATTGTTCTAAACATTTTTTTCTTAATTTTCATTATATACTTGAAATAAACATAGCATGAAGTATCGCGTTACAATTTGTTTTTATTCCCACTGCAAAAAGTTGAAGTGTAAGTACTGAAAAACGCCAATTCAAGTTGGGTTTTTCAAAAACAGTTTTTTTATAGCTCCCCTAGTTAACCCTTCTAGTTCACTATTTCTCGTGGGAAAATAATAAAAACTGTATCCACTTTTTTTTTAAAAAAAATTGAAATGCTGTATACAGTATATATTATAATTATACCAAACACTTATAAAACTAATTGCCCACCTAGTCAATAATCCGATATAATGAAGCAATAGGATACCAAATTTTGCTTCACAGAAAACTGCCTTAAATTTTGTTCTCCTTGAAATTGGAAATTTGATACATTAACTTTTATGTTAAAACTTTTCAACAAAAAATTCGAGATGATGATTATAATAATAATAAAAAAAAAAAAAGTTGGTCATTAAATTTTAATCCCGGACAGAATTTCAGTAGAAACGAGCTACTATATTATCCTATTTTTCATCGATACAAAAAAATAATAAAAGAATTGCCTATTCGAAAAACACGTGTAAACTTGATACGAAAATTGTTTCCATACAAAATACCATCAATGGAGCTAATCACATCAAAACACAACGTAATCTAACTCTAATAGAAGTTAAATGATGTTTACAACTTATCATCGAATATAATAAAAATCTTTTTATGGACCATCAAGTGAACTGTGTTCTACAGGGTGATCCAAAAAAATGTGCAAACATAGTATTTTTTTTATACTTCTGAACAATTTGGGACCGTGTGATTATCATATGCAAAATTTTCCATAGAAAAAGAGAATTGAAAAAGGGAACCTACAACAAGACGTAAGCCTACTCTCATTGATGCGAGTTTCTTAACATTTAATTTTGCATAATACGAGAAAAATTCTCCAAAGTTATATAAGCGAAAAAACATTCTCCAAGTTACATTCTCGTTATAGGCGAAATATTTTCCAAGATGCTCGTTATAAGCGAAAAATCACCCATTTGATGTTTTATTTTTATTTCATTTATTCGAATTGAACGATCAACGAAGGATCGTTATAAGCGAGCAAAATCGCTATTATGCGATTCAGTACGAGTGGTGCACAAGTGAGTGAACGCACAAGTTTTGCAACGCACAAGTTTTGCAACTTGATGTGAATTTCGATATTACGCACAAATCATTCACGTATTATTTCACGTGATTTTTAAAGTTCACCATTACTTCGGCTTCAAGAAATCGACCTGTTGTGGAATACGGTTGTAATTACAAAATTTCTGCGCAATCATTGCCACAACGTCATCTAGCACCATGAATTTTGATTTGTGACATTCAATCGACCATGGAGGAATGAAATCAAAATTATATTTTAACAACAAAAATATATATATATACATAAACTATAATATAAATAAACGTTGCGATTAATTGCTTCTGCGAGCTGTAATGTGCGTTATCAAACATGAATTACGACTAGCCATAAAAGGATGTTGTACAACATCGAAATTACGCGAGATAGTAATCGTTTATTATCGCACTGAAGCATCTTGGGTGAATTAATTGATCACTAGACCAACTAACGTACACTTCACTATTACATATCTCAAGAGTTGTCCTTGTTCATCTACACTTTGCGACATATTTGGGACACCTCGATTTAAAACAAGAACGTTAATATGCTTTTTAATGTTTATTTAGTTTGTGCTTACCTGTTTCAGTGATTTATTTAAGGGTAGAGAATTCAAGTTTTATGCTTTTTAAGCATACTCTTTATATAGCCTACTGTCATATACATATACAGATACAGTATACTCTCAGTACACACACAATGCAAAAAAAATCCGTTTTGATGGTTGCATGTTTCGATTCATGCGAATCGAAACTTATGATATCTATGAGTGATTTCAATGCGTGTTTTGAGAAATTTCATTTCTGACTTCTGCGCGTTTCGATTTATGCGAATTTTGATCTATGCGAAATTAAATTTATGCGATCGTTGAGTAATTCGATATTCGATTTATGCGAGTTTTGAGTCATTCCATTTTTGATTTCTGCAATTTTCGATTTGATTATATATGAAATTTTGTATATCGGACTTATGCGGTTTTTGATTTATGTGGTTCTGATTTTATTTATTAATTTATTTAAAATTAATACATTTTATTGAAATAATTAGGTCTATACGTTCCATAGAAACATTATGCGGTTTTTGGTACATTGAACGATACAGTTTATATTCTCATAAACGACTAAGTATACGATCAATTCCCAGCTCAATCACAAATTCACAAGTGCAGCTAATATAAAGAGTATAATAAAAACGATCCACATATCGACTCCCCCCCTCCCCTTGACTTAGAACCCCTCATTGAAATAGACGATGTTTGTTATTAATGTTGTTGGATGATGGCATTGTAGAGGAATCGTGTAAATTAGTGATCATATTTTTTTGCATATCATCTAAAATGGTGAAACTTGCAGTGTCATTGAATTGCTGATGAATTCTACACACACACATAGAGAAGGATTGTGTTAGTCATGCGTGAAACATCATTAGAGGCCGCTTTGTACCAACTTTCTTAGCTCATCACTCATTTTTCATCGAGAAGACAACTGAAACGTTGGCAATTTGCAACTCTCACAAAGAATAAACACTAATTCGAATCAACCATTAAGAAAGCCTAAAAAAGTATTTCTCAACAACAACAACAATTTCGAGATGATGAACCAAACAACTTGGAATTACACTATGTAGTGTACTTTTCTAAAACATCAACACCTAATATTTATTTCATTCTAAACTAGACGCCGCTTATGTTAATCCCAATGTGATCACGCAATTCATATAAGATTTCAAAGTGATGATGAACCACAAATTAAAATTATACACATTATTGTACTTTTGTACGGCGCATAAATTAGATTCTACGTTTTCATTCTATCACTATGTAGATGCTACTTGTTATGTGATCACAGATGTTATCAGTGAACACCCCCAAAATTTATCCACTGTAATTCAAATAAGAAAAACTAGTAGTTTAGCCTGTGCTATAGCACGGGCTATAGATGTTATTATTATGGAAAGTAAAATTGAATAATGTGCAACCAACCAGCTCCATCAAGTGACAGAATGCTACAACACAAAGCGTTTATGACGCACATAAATACATACATTACAGATCTGAACGGTTAATATTATTAAATATTTTTATTACGAATGATCCCCGTTTAAGTACCGCAGATGATACGCGCGGATTCGCTATTATGCGATTTTCGTTATGCAATTTTTGGACATCATAGATCATCTTACGATCATATATGATTTGTGTTGTTTTGTCCAAAGCCATTTAAAAATCTATATCAAATATGAAAAATAATCATTATAGTTGTATCTGTAAAAATCAATATGTACAACTATTGTTGATATATTATTAACAATACGTAAGTAAGGTATTTTGTAAAAATCTGCTCCTATTTATATATACGTGGTGATTTTTTCAAAGTCATTTTCAATATTGTAACATATGTCAAAGCTTGACAAAAGTATGCAATAGTCATATGGGCAGATGCATCTAAATTCCGAATTAAACGCATAATAGTCTCATTTAATCGTATAGTACGTTCTCTTTATAAACTCAAGTTAAATACACCTCGATCTTCACATTTTTAAAAAACTAAAAATATTATGAATATATTCCAATTCATTGTTTATAATAAGATTTATAGAAATAGCCAGAAGTTACTGAAATCTATTATACCCCCCTCACTTACCAAAACTTCACCTGAAATCCGAGAAACGAAACGTTTTAAAATCGTTTCCAACCAAAATATTCCTCATCAGTGTATGATACGCTTATCTTATAATTCCTTTTCTGTTTGGAATGACATACCTTATTACCATCGTAATACTGCACTTACCTGTTCACAAACTAGTTGTACCACTCAATGTTTTCATTTTAACACAAAGTTATTAAAACATATATTGTATAGTAACAAATTTTGAAATTCTATTGTACTATTTTTTATTGTATTATGTTGTTTATGTCTCTAAGAGACAAAATTTTAACAAATAAATATTGTGCGCATAAACATCAATAAAATAAAAAAAAATCCGACAAAAATAGCACTTCTCCCCCCCCCAAGGAAACTCACTTTTACGCGAATAGCCCGCGTAAATCGGGATCTACCTGTAATAACACTGATTATAGCTAAATGATCACTGTAATGGTTGAAAAATATTTTGGTGGGAATGATCATTACATCGTCACTTTAGATCCGGGATCTGTTTGACGCGTGGGAATTCGCGTCACCATTGATTTTAACGTACTACTACATTCAATATTCCGCGACCGATGATGCATTGAGAACGTATATAATAATAACAACAACTAACACGAGCTTCGGTCCATTTGCAACTGTTGGTCCTAAACCTTAATTTATAAACGTTGAGCAAGATTTGTATCAATGTGCCACCTTTCAGCGCAAACGCGTAAATTGAATTTAATCTGCGCCGGCGCAAAGCGCATAACGACTTGTAATAAATTGATTAAATCCATTCAATGCCCTGTCGTTAAAATGTTAAACGGTGGAAAAGGCATTTTACAAAATGCACCGCTCTTTATTACCAAACACAGTTGCTGACTATAAATTCCCCCAAACTTTGTGTGTGTGTGTTTTCACGCTAGCTCTCCCACACACACACACACACACACACACACACACACACACCACACGAAACACACCACCACTAATCCAAACCATCATTTTAATTCCCTTTTTATATTGGAAATAAAGATGTTACCAAAACGTCGACAAGCTTTGGCTTTTGACTTTGTCTCTCTTTTTTAAAAGAAGTCTGCAAAAGTTGAGCGAGAAAAGGAATTAGCATTTTATGAAGTACTAACTCAGTTTGATTGTATAATTGTGACAATGGATCGTGTGGGCAATGATGCCCCCCTTCCCTTATTTTGAAATGCGTCATGTTGAGGGAAAAGTGAAGAAATCGTTTGGCAACAACCAAAATTGTTGCCACTCACCATTGTTATGTTAAATAAGAGCGACCGTGGCAAAAGCAGGACACACACAAATTGAAACTAAAACCATTAACGTTTTCGAGGCCCCCATTGTGCCACGACATTTGTTGGGAGGGCCCCTCGTGTTGTTTGGGCGACCATATAATAAATGTAAAGCATCGCCCGACGACATTGCAAACCCCCGCCACCACCACCCTCTCCAGCTTTTCCCCCACCAATCCCCCCCAGTCTACTAACACGTTTTCCTATTTGTAAAAGTTTATTTTATGCTCCATCAAATGAAAAGTGTATCATAATGTAAAAATTTAATAACTCCCAGCTGCTGAAGTTTGCTTCCATAAAACTGCAAATTGTCCACATTTGCGAGCAAGTAGCGCGCCCATTACGGACATTGCAGTTCCCATGATACTTGAATCACAAAATACTGGCAAAAGTGAAAAGATGTGTGCGTGTGTGTTTGTATGTTGTGTGGGGGTGGATGTTTTAAAATGAAGGGAACTGCATCAAAAGATTAAACGGCCACCTAAAACGAAGTTGGTGAAATTTTTACAAGCCCCAAGCACCCACCCAAAAAACAACTAACAAAACAACGTTTTTAAGCAAAGAAACAAGACACACAAAAAAAAAACACTCACGAAACTCAACCTTAAATCATCGTTTTAAACTTCAAATGTCATAGAATTAGTGCTTATCACGGATCAATAACAAATTTCAATATGATTTTACAACACTCAAGATCAACAAAAACACCAAGAAAAGTCGTGCCTGATAAACTATAGTGGAACTCATCACGCTTACAAGAAGTTACCATATAATTTATATTGAAAAATCACTAGAAAGTTAACAAAACAAGCTGAAACGTAGGTGAAAATAGTAACAAAAACATATGAAAAAAAACACATTAAAAATGAGCTGAAAAATCTATAAAAATTGATTGGACTGTTCCAAAGACTATGGTTCAGTACATAGCTGCACTGCTTAAATTTAGAAGATTTAGATAGAAGTAACTCGCTATGTTAGTGAATGGAGCCCAAAGTCCCCCTGTCACATCTTGGAGTGGCAAGCCGATCAACTTGTGCAGTTGTGACGTCAGCTCCATGAAAACAGTCAACTGACGTCACATCTGTGCACAAAATTGTTACACCAAAACTTGCATGTGTGACAGAAGCCCTTTAGAAGTTATTGCTTATACGGGACTGCCAAAAGATCGAATGATTTATCCTTAAAGAAAACACTTATTTGGCATTCTTCTAGATCTAGAAAGTAACCAATCCAAGCTAAACTAGGGTTGCCATCTTTTGAAGTTCAAAAAAAAAAAATCACATTTTATCTAGTGTAAATTTAGTATTCTTGTCATTTGATGTACTGAAAGTTTGATTTCTATAGTAGTCTGTAGCACTGATTTATATTTATTTATTTATTGATAATTTTAAAATGGTAGATCCAGGTTTGTCACAGAGATGCTATACAAGTACATTGGAATTGAGACTTAATTTTTCTCAAGAAAATAGCAAATGTTTTTGGAATTTCAGTATTTTTATTTTTTTTGAAAAAATCTATCCGTTATTTTGAAATAATGGACATGTTTGCGTCCTTTATCACTTCGGTGAAACACAAAGAACAAATTGTTCAAATAGTAGGTTGTCCTTTAAAATAAAGGACGGGTGGCAACCCTAACACTAGGAAGCCTAAAACACAATACCATTGAAAAATAAAATGAAGAATCTACTGGTTGCTGATCAAGATATTCCGAAAATTATGGTACAGTTACAACACTACTGCATACTCTTTAAAAGCTACTCACCCCATGTTCAGTAAATGAACTGAAAGAAACTAATAGCAATGATTGTACAGAATCACCAAAGAACCAAACGATGAAGAGGACAGACACTTATTTGGCACTGACTTCTGGAAAATAACCGGATCCAAGTCAAAAGATGCACAATAGGAACCAAAAAATATAATGAAATAAACATTGAAAAGGTAATTGGAAACCCAGAGACTATACCAAGAATATACCAAAGACTATGGTGTGGTACTACACATTATGACATACTCTTTTAGTGAATATTAAATAGTAGTTAGTAAATACTCGTACTCGTGTTGGAAAATGAAGCATTTCATAGTAGTAACTCTTTTAATCAGCGCAAACTGTCCTAACTGGTCATTACATTCCCCGTGTGAGTTCTGCAACACTTCATTCTTATTCACCGTGAAAAGTTGCGTGTTCTGCACCAAGAAATGTGCAGAATGCAATTTCTCAAGAGCAATAAAATGGAATGGACAGAAAAAGGTGGGTTTTCACCAACTTGGAGGTGGTCCAAGATTGATTATACAACCACGGAAATCTTAAAGATGGACCACCTTAAAACCTACTCGCCAGAAATCTTGCCATCAAAATAGGATCTAATCTAAATTAAATACCATGTACAATTCGTGGCATTATAGTCCATATGCACGAAACAATGAGGCAACATGAAAACAATGAAGAGCGATACGTAACAAAATCCCCCCCCCCCGTTAGAAGTGGATTCCCATTCATTTCATGACAAAATCCGGCGGTTTGGCAGATGACAACAAGAGTTCGCAAAGCATTCCAATTAATTTTGCAGCCAATCCACATCGCGGAGCGTGCCAAGAGCTTATGTGTACTAGACGCAAAAGCCAAAAGGCCTCAGTTCGTTCATATAACCCCCCCCCCTTCTTTTGCCTCGAACATTAGTCGTAGCACCTGAGAGAAGTGGTTGTTGCAGCTGAAACATTCTTGTTAATGGGTTGATAAAACTGCAGATCAGATGCGCACCAGGGCCTGTCTTGGAGAGTCGCTAAGTAAACTCATTTGCATGCATCCCGCTATGATAAATGTTACGATTTGCACTGGTAACCAGTCTGGCAATTATTTCATGTTGCTCTTCCTCCACACTATGGTTATGCTCGTTTTATTCACGCCGAGGAACGAACAATAAGGGAACCTTTATCCCGTTCCTTGCCATTCCATTGGAACGTGGCGAACATTCATTACCTCGGATGGCTCGGAAGGAGACTTTTGTTTTTCGCCCATGTGACGATTAAACCACCAGTGTTTGTTATGCTCCAACAAAAGACTTGGAGAAAATTAAATCTGAAAAATGCCTTGCTTTCGAATGTTAAAAAAATAATTTTAAAGAATAGAGAACCATTTTGTGCCGAATAATTTTCTTTTTTTCCAACTCACAACCAAAATTGGATGTTTGTTGTTTTACATTAGTGAAACAGTACCTCTTCCATGTATTATAAACGTTTTGAAAATAATTTCATTCCCTTACTGTACCAATATTTTCGCTAATTATTTTATTTCTCTATTTCGATGTGTTGATAAACTACAAGTATGACATAGACACTTGTGTACAACACAATTTTTAATTACACTAAAATTTACAATTTCCTACCCTAAACATAATATTTAAAAACTATAATGTTACACTGATTAAAGAAAACGATACCTACAGTATATACGGTACTATTGAACATCAAACATAATAAACTTATATTATGATACTCAATGTCAACATGCTTTTTTGATATGTATTAAAATATTATATTTAGTCATTACTTAGCAGAACGATTACAGATTGTGTTTTTTTTGCAGTGTCTAATTTTAAAACGAAAATCATATACAAAGTGAAACGGAAAAAAAACAGAAAACATTGGTACAGAAAAAAATTATATACCACATATAAAAGGCTAGAAAGGCTTACTCCTTCTAGCTACTATATAAAAGAAGTCAAAAAGTTAATTACTTTATTTAATTTAATTCCACATATACCCAGTCAGTGTCCCTGCAAATTTCAAATCGCAAAAGCAGAGCATCTAATAGAAAGTTATAATAGCTATTATGAACAAATACTTTTATCCTTAAAAATAAATATTTTTGTATGAATGAAATTTATTTGAAACGTCACACTGTTGCACCAAGATACCCAGTGACTTTTGGGGACACCCTGTATAATGGATACAATTACCTATTACTAAATTACTGAATTTCGTAATTAAATAAAAGTATATATTGTTATATTTATTAACACGAAAATGTAGTAATTAATGCAATTATTATGGTTTAAGCAATAAAAATAATTAAAGCAGTGTATAATACCACAGTAACTGTACACTTAATAATACACCAATTTAGTCTACGTGGCGTCCTCAGTCGACAAAACGCTGCAACTATTGTGGCTACCATATGTTCGTATGCCAACCAACGAAGACCATGCCAACGATAACACGTAGAAATATACGAATTACATCAACTTGAATAGCTCGACAACTCAATTTGAAATAATTTACGACACCTCACAATAATAAAATCAATAAATGAAACTAATAATTTACCCAGATATAAATAAAAAACATGTATTATACTCATAAAAACTATGCCTTTCCAAATGAGCTGATCATCTGCCAGTCACCAATAACATATGCTTCATCAAAAAATGATATACCGTTTATTTTTTAAAACATATTTTGCATTATAATATCTTTAGTAGTGAGATGTCATCCTCCTTTTTATAAAATAAATATTCCATATTGGGATTTTATAAACTGAAGTTTGAAAGTGTAGGTTATACAGTATATTATAAATTTGACTTCCTACAACTTTATCTAACCTATTATTTTGTGACTCGATCTATTACCCACACCAAGTATAAAACTTTAAAATATATAAATATGCATATTTAAATATCTTGTGAAAATAATTATATACATTATTTATTATAATTATTATTTCAATTTTACTTACGAATCGGTTGTTATTCAGTTTACAACAGCGACTCGTTCCCGCCTTCAAACAGCGCCATGTGCACGAAACTATTTCACTAAAACCTGATGTAATAAAGGATTGTTAATTAAAACTGTAAACTACATTTAATAGTGATTATTATTAAATAAAATACTTTTAAATCATTAGTAATAAAGAATTAAACGTATTTATTTTAAATTTAAATTGTTCAATTTAGTTAATTTAACATAGCTAAAATTTTCAAAGTGGCGTCATTTAATGATGCAAATAATATAAATAGTGATGTCATAATTTAAATGCAGTGAAGCCAACTTTTGACAGTACTTTGCAGTGAAGACTATCTGGAAAAGTTCAGCTTATTGGGGGCAGCAAATGTCAACTTTGTTTAATAAATCAACTTATGATTTTATTAAATATAATTTAAATAAAATTATACAATTGGTAATATCAATACAAAATATTAAATTTGAAATAACTGAATTATAAATTCATTTTATTGACCTGTTCATCTATTTTAAAAAAAGGATTTCATGAAAGATATAATTAAATATAAAATTTAATTTTATAAAATAAAATTATACTGAATATAAAAAATAAATGGTTTTATTTAATATATTTAAAATTTAAATTACTTATGAATATACATAATATCAATATTAATTTTTTAAATGTAATTATTAAAACAAACTTACGTTTTTTGACCGACTATAAAATATTCAGGATCTAGAAACATAAATAAATAATTTATCTATTTAATACATCAACTTGTTAATTATTCCTTTTATGTGTAGTATAAAGCTTAAATTTTAATGTTGAAAAAATTAACATTTTATTATGATGATAAACCTATGGGAAAAAGTCATGCAATACAATAATATCTTACAGCATTTTCTAAATTTCAATTGTTTATACTACTAACAGTTTTAAGACGCTGTTGATACAGTGAAATCCGGTTATTGTGATCACTTTGGAACCAGCGCTTTTTTTGCATTTGATAACAATATCGGGCTGATAACACTAAACGATGGAAATAAAATTGTAATTCCACTGTAATTAGTTACGGTTTTTTAAAGTTTGCTTATATACCACGTTAGAAATATCTTATTAAAATCATCTCGTAAATATATAAGTTTAAATCATTTCTCTACAGAGTTTCAACTGTCATTGAAGAATGCCAACTATGACAAGAACTTGTGATTATGACATGATAACCTTGTAAATGCTCAAGAAAATGGGCTTTTAATTGCGTCATTTGAGTATCTGGATCAAGCGTTATCTTCGCTTGTTAAGTTTCTTCATTGTCATTGTGATTACAACGTATCATTAAGTTGGCTACCGGTACTTCACAAGCATTTGCAAACATGTTACCCCTCTTTTGATTTTTACGGTCATGCTGATTGTTACTGAAAATCGTCTTTTTGTACACCCAAGATCCATTCAGCCGGACTCTGGTAACTATGACACAAAATCACTTAAAAGTACAATGTTGAAAAATACCAAAATAATTATATCCAAAATAGTTTGCTTTCATATACATAATTGACATTGCACGCCCAGTAGTTTCAACGATATAAACCAATATACAATTTTGACTCACTTTGTACCTAACATTGTGACTCACATTGTAACTGGTTAACGCTGACATTAATTTTGAATAGAAAACAAGCATTGAAAAAATCCTAGCTCCAGCCAGAGATCAAACCAGGACACAAAAGGAGAAGCAGTTTCAAAAATTTCCATTTTTCCTTCACGTGAACTTCAATGTTACCATTAATGCGATGTATGATTCCGCTAGTATGTAAAAACAAAGGGTTTTATTAATTGGCAGGTTTAATTAGCAATTTAATTAATTGACCCTTCAGTTCATCTTAAATTTTTTGTAGGATGGATACATTATGAAAATGTATATTTAAAGTTGTCAATTATTTCGATTATAGTCAGATCCATCCTTACAGTGATTAAAATTACAACACAACCAAGGGTCAACTAATTAAACTATTAATTAAAACAACTCTGTGCAAAAACACAAAAAAAAAACACTTGAAATGTAAAGATATTTCTTTTTCAGAAAGCGAAAAATATTTATTTATTTATTAATACTGAAATTTAACTTTTCACTGGTACAACTTTGATCGTACACTAAGGTACATCGTTCCAATTTTAAAGTAATACAACTGTTAAATGCATATTGCAATTTGTTACGTGCGATGACTTTTGTCATTGGCTTTGATGGTCTACATCTCTACAACCTATAATAGCATAAGCGTATCTACAATTTCTACTGTCGCAGTAGACATTCTATAAAAAAAACAAAAAACAGCATAAAGTAATCGTTAAAATACTTCAGAGATTCCATACCACAAAATTATTATCGTGAAACTATATAATAGCAAAAATATATGTTTTTCATATCTAATATGCTGGAGGAAAAAAAAGTATTCATTTAAAACGTATACTCTGTTAATTAAAGTGTAATGTCATGCTTTTTACAGATAAACCAGAAACTGGTCACTCAGAGAATATTGAGGCAGTACGATGACGACTTTAGCACCAATGTCACAACATTCACTGCAATGAGTAACAAGCCTCAGTTGGCAAAAATTGTTTGTTTCTGTTCAGGTACTTTTAGGTCGCAAACTACAAAACGCAGAAAACGAAAGCAAAACACATCATTTCTATAAACTCGTTTAATAATGATGATAATAATTCTGGTGAAATGTGTAATTCAGTTTTCTGAATCTAGTGTAGTCATATCTTATTATAGCCACATTGGCACTTAATAACTACACTAATTCAAAATTTAAAATTTCGAATTAGTTACCATACACAGTAGATTATTTTTCAGTTTTATCAGTCTAGTTAGGTCATAAAGCACAGGGGGAGGTGGGTTATTATATAGTTAACTTATAATAACCAACATCTACACTTATTATCTACACTCTGTCAAACAGTAATTTGCCAATTTCAAAATCTTCACCAAGCACTTTGTGTACATTTCAGCTTGCTGCGTTTTGTAGTTCTCAAGGTGCATGTCCAAGCGGAGGCAAACGTTTTTACGCGATCTGGTATATTACACTTTATGTATCAGCAAAACTGAAATTAAAATATCTTTGTAAAGACACATACATATAAAAAAAAATAAAGTAGTAATAATAAATATATAAAAAAACAAATACACATAAGTTACCATTCGACAAAAAGAAAATTACATAAAAATATGTTAAGGTTAGCAAGTCAATCTCGAACGAACAACAAAACTGAGAGCAAAATACGAGATGCACAAAATTTTGTAAATAAAACATAAATATTATTATGACCTCCTGACATGTAATTTTTGGTGTGGCAATTTGAGAAATTTTGAGGACAACTTTGAAACAGCTGACAACTGAAACAGCATCTTGCTCCCAACAACCAATGAAAACCGATTGGCAAGAAGTTGAAGTCAAAGTTGTTTACAAATTACTTGAATGGCCACACCGAAAATTGCATTTGTCAGGCAGCCTTTAAGCTAGATAATTCTTTGTGTGGTTTTTTTTAAAGTACAGTTTCAGTACTAGTGATGAATTCCTTTGCAAGTTCGCCGGTCGGAGTCACTGGTACCGAATTGGACATTTGTTCCCTTGAAACGGTGAGCATCCTCGTTTTCTGCATCGCTTTGTGCAAATCGTATTCCGAGGACATCAGGATTTTATCGACGGCGCATCGACTTTCCGCTTTGGTCTCGTCGAATGACACCGACGTTCTTTCCAGTTTCTTCTTAGGAGACAATTCTTTGAACGAAGCCACGCTCGACGACTCGGACGGTGGTCTCGAGTCGCCCGTTTGGATCGACACTTTCAAACTCGACTGTCCAGGTCGGAACGACGCCTTGAGAGACTGCCGGAGCGGCTTTGGCGGCGTCACCAAAGGCGTCGTCTCGCCGGGTTCGTCGTTGTCGCTGCCGTCGGAACCCGTGCTTTTCTTCGCGGTCTTATCGGATGAGGGGACTGGCATCTTCTTCTTGTTAGCCTCCAGTCTGGGCGACGACGTCGTGGATCTCGGCGAAACGACAGCGTTCATTATTTTCGTTTTCAGCTTGTTGAGCTTCTCAAAGCTCGGCGCCGGGGTCACGTTCAAGTTGGTCGGCCTGGTAGGTTTTTCCGCTCGGACGAAGGAATCCGGAGGCAAGTTCATCGGGTTGGTCGGAGTGTCGTCGAGTCCGGTCATGTCGATACCCGACGCTTGGGAACTCGAAGTGGACGCCAGAGAGAATCTCGGTCGTTGAGCGGGCGACGGCGAACGTACCAGGATGTCGTTCTTGCTCCCCAGGGCTAGGACTTGCACTCGTTTGGGGCTGAGAATGAAGTCGTCAAGAGCCATGTTGGGAGAGAGGCAGTGCTGGTGGGTGGGTGAAAGAGGCGGCGTGTGAATGTAGAGGGTGTCGGTCTCCCTCGGATCAGTAAAAGTGGAAGAGAGGATGCTCCCATTATCACTGATCGCGTCCATGTTTTCGTCGGGATCGGAGAGGATCGGACTCAGCGTGGAAACCGAAGGCGGCGGGCAGATCTCGTGCATGTTGACTTCTTCCCGAGCGTGTTCTTGAGCATCTTCGTTCAGGGTTTGAAGGGCGCCCACAATCATTTGTTCTTCTAGCGTCACCTGCGTATAATGCAACAATACACACATCAATAGGTACCCTAAACTTATTGAAAAGCACAATGGTCATAAATTCATTTGTAATTTTTGTTTAATCTGTCTACCATGATTTTGGCTATACATTGTATATTACTTAGTTGTGAAAAACCTGACTGCAATGCATCAGCGCATTTATGGAGTTGATTCAGTGGAACCCACTGAATCAATCGCCTCCCAGAACATGTTTAGTTCATCGACGTGTTTGATACTGTTTGGATATTTTCATGGAAAAAAAGTGGCAAAAACGGCTAAATAGTACATTTTTTTGGGTATAAACACTCAAAACACTCATTTGGAGCTTGATTTGCCATGAAAACATCATTTTTATACATATTCATCATAAAATTTCAAGTGACCCTCCCCCCTCTTAAAAGTCGATTCTAAATTCGCCACCGCTACAACATGATTGAATGTATTGTTAAGGAAAATTTTTATTTTCATTAATCTATTCCGATCTATATGAGTTTGTGATAATGTATAATAATTTGTCATGGTGTATTTGTTATCTCTGCTATAATGAAATACCCTAGCATATGTGCTATGTGCTAAAATACAGTACATGGTTTAGAAGACCATGTTTACATTCTTTACAGTTTAAATTCTTCTACGTAGGTAGAAAACAAAAGTTAAACTCAGCAATTCGCTGATTTTATGGTGTTGTTATTCCATGTAAAATGGAACATAAAATTTTTTATTTGTTTTCTTTACATTTGCGCTAGTATTCGCCTGTAGTTTCACGCGGTGTTATGCTGGAAAGCCTTCAAAAGCTGTAGCGATGCGCTGTGCTCGGCAGGAAAGCACTACAAAGCTGTAGCTATTCGCTGTGTCATACAGGAAAGCTAAGGTCTTTCCTTTTCAGGAACTAAATTAACTTCATTGTTGACTGGTGATTAAATCACGTGATGCAATTAAGTGAACTCTATGTTCCACTCTAACTTCTTCTTCAATAACATAATTCTAGCAGAAATATCTGGAATCACCAAAGGGATGTTACATGTTTTGAACTTTCTAATGCATGCTGCTTCGAATGATGCTGATCAAGGTTGACACAATTGGGGTGAGAATGACACCACGAGTCACTGCACTGGGTGACACCGACCCTAATGATGCCAACTGAGTGGGAATTGTTGCTATCTAGGTATAATACTCTTAATTTAAAAAATTAAACAATACATGCAAAAAAATGGTTCGGATTTGAAATAATTTGAAGAATTAATGGTCCATAGTTTTGTATAAACTCGCGATTTTGTGAAGAAAATAAATGGATACCTCACCCAATACTCTATGAATACCATTCACCTTAAATATTTCATTTTATATTTTTTATATTTCAGTATTTCATTTTATATTTTTATTTTTATTTCTATTTTATATGTCGGACCCCAAGTTGTGCAACTTCAGTTCACTATTTATTATTCACGTTATATCCCAATACGTGAGATATCAAATGCCAAAATTTACATGGGCTGAAATAAAAGCTTACAAATATATACAATGTGCATCTTCGATATTTTATTATTTTTCTTAACAACTAATTTCAATATATCATTCCATCATCTAATTTTCTAATACTCACTATGTCAATAGTAAAAGTTCACTTTTACTGCTTATCAATTTTACCCAAATCCAATATAGATACTTTCACCCATCTGATATTGCTACATATTACATAAAGTTTTAATACCTCAGTTATAAATCTTTTAGCAGAACACATCGATAACATAATAAAAAAACCATAAAATAATAAAATTAAAACTGCCATACATCTTAAAAATTAACATAGCCAGTAATTCGCTTCCATTAGTTAGCAGGTGTTCACATGGTGGCTAATAGAGAATTACATTATGCATCCCATTTATAAATGGAATAAAGCACTAAAAACATTATATCTCCAAACTAATACAACCAAAAAATATGGATAAAAGTAATCATCACAATCTACTCACTTGTTTTTCAAGTGTGTTTTGTTGCGTAAGGTGTTTAAGCGAATTGCTGCGTTCGCGGGGAATTTTATCGCCACTATGTTCGTTGGATAATTTAGGAGCAATGGGAGCTGCAAATAAAACGACAAACAAATATAAATATTAAAAAAATTTAATAATTTCATTTGTTTTTATTTAGACCTATTGATGTATATAGCGTACGTTTCTGAGCTATTGGTTCCTTCGGAGACTTCAAACTAGATGAAGCGTCCATTTGCGCAGCGTTAGACGTGCTGGCGCTGGGTGTCAATGCCTTTTTTCCAATACTAAAATGCACATTCCGATGATGATCGTGTTCCGCTACATCATCCAGCAAATTTTCCTGCTCTCGGAGACTTATGACGGTGATGCGGAACAATTCCCAATCCCCAAAATTCATGTGGATGACCTGAAAGTAGTGAAATACACAAGTGTAACAAAGAACTATGTCGGGTCCAAAGTGATGTCGACAATTTGTCACCTTTTTTAGTTCGTCCATATCGCAGTACAGTAAAACTCTTCCGTGTATGTTGTTTTCTAACAAGTTCACACAGTACTTGTCAATATTTGAACTGTTGATTCCTTCCAATTTTTTCAACAGATTGCAAATGTCACTGACGGTAAGCATGCTCAGCTTAATGTGAGACATATTTGCCTTAAAAAAGAAATGGTTTATTTATGTTGGTACTTGGAACGAAACCCATTTGTAAACTGAAAATTGCCTGGGCTAGTAAAATGGTATACATGTCAAAATTGCCGAAAAAGGACTTACAGGTAATACGGACTTTCCCTTGAAAAAGGAAGCATGAGTAACTGGTGACACCACAGTTGTGTACGGATTCCATACATAAGGGTCCATTTGTTGGTTCAAAGAATACATCAGTGGTGCTTGCCCTCGAGTAGTCACCGTGGCTCTTGGTCCCTGCAACTTTATACATAAAAATAATAATGAAATAAATACGAATAGTCCCCATACAAAATACATCCAGCTATAAATGTATATTTATAAAATATGTATAATAATTACCTGTCTACGTAAAGGATTTCGATTTTCCCAAGGTGAACTTGGGTGAATAGGTGGAGGATGAATAACAGATGGCACTGGCATATTAGCAACTGGTTCAATTCGCACCATGTCTTCCATGTTCTGCTGTTCTTCTACAAAGTTTGAAACAATAAAATTTTAACAATTTATAAATATAATAAAGTGATCAACACCTTAACAAAATATACAGTGCTATATCTATATGCTCGCTGATTAACCCGGCTCCGCTCGGGTTTCAAAATAGTTATATTTTTTCTCAGTTAGAGCCTGATAGCAAACAACATTCCTCGTAGTGAACAATTTTCCTGTCGGTCGGGTTCTGGTTGACCTACTTTAAGCTGTGTAACTTTTTCCTTTGTCCAAAAATGTCACAATTTAATCTTTTATGTGGCCTCTAAAAATGTTGCTACCTAGTGGTGGCAACATTTTTAAATTAATTATTTTTTTTAACAAACTATTGATCCAAATTCGAAATTTTTTTTCAGTTGACCTAGATTTTGTATTAGAAATTTATGAGATTTGGATGTAAATTGTGGCCATGTATAGACAAACACACACACACACACACCACAAACTTTTGGAAATATATACAAATTTGGAAATAAAAGTTGACACTACATACCTTTAATAACTTTTTTTATGTACGGATCCAAGTTGATGGTGAATGGTAAAAACATTTTCAAATCGGCAATTTGCAACGAAGCTTTGTGATACGTTAGGAAGATTTCAAACTTGCGTTCGTCTCGATCAATTTCTAACAAGGGTTCTATTTCTTTTGATGTAGGAATCTTGTCGTTAACCCTGTGAAATAAACACTTATTTTTGTCATTTTACTATAATAATTACAAATGTTTTCTACAACTTCGTAAAATTCTAGAACTTAGATGGCAATTACAAAACAAATAGAATTATTGTGTTGTACGGGAGTCATGCGAGGGTTACATTCAACATGGGTGAATACAACATTCCCTTGGGTGAATAAAAAATTGTGTACATCAAAGTTCCATGGAGCAAACGTTAGAAAATTATACAATAAAAAAACATCAAGACTGTAACTCACTTTTCATAAACTGATTTCAATGACATATTATCTTCAACATCTTCCTCATTTTTTTCATAATATAACGTAATCCATGATGTACGGTACGGCCATTGTTCGGTTATGTTGACCCAAGTAGCCAAATGATACCAATTAAAATCTATGTTAAACGCCTTCAACAAACGACCTATATAATGAATTAATCAGTAATTTGTTATTCAGTACTAAGTTTCAGCCATTGTCTTAAAATCATCAACGATGTTCATTCACAGATTATTTAATTGAAAAAATAAAAACAACTAATTCTGAACTAACTCTACAACAACTCTACAAACCAATTCTACAGTGTGCCCAGACTTATGGAACACCCTTTACGCAACCACACACAATAATAATAATAAAAAATAGTTGCTAATCGTACCAGTGATGTAGACGACGTTCAGCAGACGGCGCATACTACGAGGATTGACATCACTGAAATAATCATCCGTTAACAACACTTTGGTCAGGTCTTGAGCACCAGTGACACGGTTGGTGAGATTGCCCATGCTGCTTGCAACACTCTCACTCCCTCGAAGCTTTTTGCTATTTTTTCGAGACGACTGCTTGAACCGATCAGGAATCGACATGCTCGATTCCGATGACAACCTACGACTGCTTAACTGAAACAAATTGTGTAATAAAAAATTGTGTTTCAGTTTAAACGTTTTGTACATGCAAGATGAAATACTTTACATAGCTTATCCTAATATTTGAAGAATACAAATGTTACATACTCCAATTCCAGTTCCAGCCACACAGAACGAGTCTCGGTCTTCAACTCCCCAATGATTCATTTTCTTAGCTGCGATAGTTTGCGCAACGCGGACCCGTCTCAATCCTGAATTTTGCAGATAAAATGGTAAGTGCACTATGTTACGCAAGTAATCATGTCCGTTGATGCTGAAATCGTGGAAAACTCTATTGATGTTGGTCTCAATGGCCTGTTAACAAAACAAACAAAAAGTCCCAAAAGAAAATTACATTTTAAATGCAATGCATGTTTAAAATATACCCCGTGTATTAGAATGAAATAGTTCAAACCCACTTTGATGATTATATGTGGATCAATAGCTAAAATAGTAATGAACGGTGTATTGGGATCGGAGAACAACAGATGAACAGCATCCAGATTATGCAACACTTTCTCTTGTTCGCAGCTATCTAATCCATCAACTATGATAACTAGCCGTGTCTGGTTACCAGTGAATGCATCCAAGCACTGGACCTTTAAAAAATACAAATTACATTATTCTATTTTAAATTTTGATTTCATCATTAAAACAATTTTGTTTGTTTGTTTGTTTTTACCATGTCCGCCATCAACTGAACGTAGCTATGCTGAGCTTGCAGATCATCGACTTTGGATGCTTCGGCATTAGCGATAGCACGAAACAACCTTTTCTTAGTTGGATAAATCAATGCCGAAATCATTCGAATCCAAGTGTAAACGTTGGCTATGAGAATGACGGAGGTGACCGAAATAATGATGATGATGGCTCCGTGAATGGGCGCATGTTCGGCGGAGAAAAAATCAACTCGAAACAAGGCTAATCCTTGCGTTGCTATGAGACTGATCCCCACCAAAATGCAGAGAAACGTCAAGTAAAATATAAAGAAGTACGGAATGCAGCAAATTCGTCTCCACTTCCAAGAAGATGAAGTCACTGAAATAAAACACGAACTGCTCCAAAAACGCTCCAAAAAAACATTCCAAATCTTGCTATTGGTAGTTAAGTTGTACCTGGTTTAGGCTTGAACACGGTGAAGAGTCTCGTTGTGATCACTCCGTATTCTCTTTCCAAAGCATCGTACAAAGATGCGATAATGAACGCAACTGAATTTTCGTTTCCTGTGCTGCTCACTTTAGCTTGGTCGGTGAATAAAAATCTGGACACCAAAAGTAACATGAGTATCAATCATTGACAAAAACAGAGCAATAGACCCAGGAAAAGTGGATTATCACCGTATAGGATTGGCTTGGGAGGCTTCATCTCTTCGATAAGTTGTTGGATGACAGAACATGACTTCCAGAAATAATTTAATCGCTGCTAACTTGTTAGCCAAATACACGCTAATGTTGTAGGCCCACTCAAAATCATAGCGATGAACACCAGTCCAGACAACAGCTTGAAACAAAACATAAATAATCAACTCTAACCGTACAAACAAGTACATTAAAAACGAATTTTTAAGAATAGTCACCAAATGTTGCCCAATCATTCACCAGTGAAACTGATATTAAG
>JAQIWH010000557.1:0-45786 GCA_034695005.1 Cryptops parisi | reverse complement strand
TCAATGTTTGTTGCAGGGGGAAGGGCCCCAATAACATTTTTTGCCTAGGGCCCCCAACAACCTTAACGCGCCACTGGGTTACATTAAAAAATTGTTCTGGGGGTCAATGTGAAGAGCTTGACACTGGTGAGCAACACTTTGTTACTATGCATTGTACAGTCGAACCTCGTTAAACCACTCCCCTATAAACCAACACCCCTGCTTTTCGCAAGGAAATTTAACTTTACATGTTAAATTCCACTCCGCCCCAAATGAAAAACGCCACCTCATTGTCCGTCATCTGCCACAACTTTTAAGTTACAAAAGTACTTTTTGTGTTAAAATTCACTCATCTAAACTGCCAAAATGAGGAATGGTCAACGAGAAAGTCAGAAAAATTCAAAAACAAAAATCTTAGAAAAAAACAAAAAAGTCTGTCAGCAATCAACATTTTTCTAGTCTTTTTGTCAAGAAAACCAGTTGGAATGCCAAAATTGACATTTTGAGGATAATAAAAAATTGGGGGGAGAGTGATTGAATTGAAAAAAAAATCATCCTGATACTGTATATCATACATATCCATAAAATATAACTTTACGAAATGTATGCGTTTTGCATTTAGCAAGAATATTTACTCAAATATGAGCATAAAATTTTAGTTCAGCCCCTTAAAACCGCCACCCTCGCTCACACACTTTTGACCAGAACCAAGGGTGGCGATTTAATGAGGTTCGACCATACATGAAAGTCAGATGAAATTAAATTAAAAATACAATCTCAGCACATGAAATATAAGCATGTATTTTGATATACTATATATATAAAACACATTCATTCAAACAAAGATTCAAACTTTAATCTTGATTCAAAAACAAAAACTTTATTGCATGCAATAAATTCATTTCACAGTTGCTGCAGTAAAAAGCATGATTCTCAAAATCTTATCCCTTATGTAAATTTAGCCAAACATTTGAATTTTCAAATCAAATGCAAAATACTAATTTTGACATCCTAACTCGGGATCTTTGATTACGGACCAAATAGCATCCAAGTCCGTTTCCGAATTACCGGGTAATATCCTTTGAAATTCAATACCTTGAAAGTAATCCAACCGATGACTTGAAACAAAGAATGAAATTAGCTTCCAGTAGACGTTCCAACACTCTTGTCAGTTGAACATTGATTAAGACAAGTTCAAATATTTAGATAACTTAACATATTTTTAATTGAAAACTACTGTACACATTTTGCCCAATACAACACCAAGAGCAATGTTATGGTGTTTGATTAGTAATTTAGTTCAAAATAATATAATCAACACTATCTGAATTTTAATTATGCAATCCAAAGCAAAATGTGAATATGATACTACACACAGTGTACATTAATCTGATGCATTACGGTAATCCCTCGTTATCTGCATGGGTTACGTTCCTAAGCATCAAGTTACCAAAAACCTCCATTATGGAGACTAACATTCCCTATGGAACTAAGGAATTACAGAAAAATAAAAAACTTCAAATATGTAATATTCATAAATCGTAACTTTTCTTGATTATTTTACCCATTTCACTTGTATCACTTTCTGAACGCTTAGAAGCCATTAAAATAAATAAATAAATTTTAAGCCATTAAAATAAATGAAGCCAAAATTTGTGAAAAAAAAAAAATAAATAAATAAATGGCCAGTTCATGTGCTACACTGCTACAGCATGGGTTATCTTCTAGCACTGAATTAACCAAATATCTTTTCGAATAAAATAACTAACTTATGTATCTACCAGATACTACTGTATTGCCACTTACGAGTGGGTGAAAATTTTATCAATGGAGAAAGTGATGCCATCTAGTGAACTAAGTAGTAAACTAGACAGGCAATTCAAATAGTATTTATTATTCACCATTTGCTTTTTAATAATTTCAAAACTTAAAAAATAAAACAAAAAATAATAAACTGCACATACTCAAAAAAACCACAGCTGACAAAACGCCGAATAACGAGGGATGACGGTACCAAACTAAAGCACCTATATAAACTTATCACGACAATTAGCAAAAGTTGCTACTCACAAATTTGGCGCTTCAAACTTCCCCTTTGGAACTGGATATAACGACAAGTATGTCCTGCTTTCATCTTGGCCGTGGATAGCATACGCATTAAACTTGGACACGTTCTTTGGGAAATAAGCTGCAGGAATGGTTGCAAAGCCTTTCCACGTCTTTCGGTCTTGGCTGATATCAGCTTTGAATTTCAGCGGTAAGCAAAACTGAAAAGCATTAACAAAAACCATTAACCACAACAGCATAAATTGAGAAATTGAAAACATACAATTAGGAAATTTAAAATACTGGGTGTTCCACAAAGATCTAGTCAAATTTTAGCCATAGATGCTACGCATCAAAACAATGTAAAAAGTCCATATAAACATGTCCAGAAACTCACTCATGAGCCTTTGTGATTTCACCCTGTTATCATGGAGCGTCAACATTTCAGGACCCATGCTTAGTTTGCATTTGTTTTAATACATAGCATCTGTTGGTTTAACCTTTCAGGAACACCCTGTATCAATGAATACCAATATCATTTTATACAAAAACTATTGAAGTGTAAACTTACATTAACAGCATTTCCTTGGCCTTTCAACAAGAGAGCAATATGGCAGCCATATCTAACAATATAAACATATGATACTATGATTGTCTACCAATTTGATCAATTTCCAATGGAAAAACAATGGAAAACTCCAGATCAACTCACGGCGAGAATTCCACTTCCAGATAATTTTCATCATCGCCCAAGAAAAATGCTTCTACAACTGCAACGTTTAGCAACAGTGTCAGCAAAAAGTGTCCATCAATACAATAAAAACTATACAACATAAACTAATGTACACTAGTGTACGAAGGCAACTACCTTCGTAATCCCAGAGTTTCCAAACGGGTTCACCTTCCTTTCCAGGTGGCACTGGCGAATCATCGAAAAACGGTGCGTCGATGATTACTCGCACACCATTTTTGTCGTTCATCAAGACCAATTTAACAGGGTCATGAGACACCAAATCTCCATCCCATGTTGTACCTATGCTATATTCTAGCCTAAACAAATATAGTAAACTAACTAAACATGGTTTATTAAAAAATTAGCAATAAATTAAGCTACTATGGTGAATCACATAAACAGCCATATTTTTGTTATATTCTACCAGTAATACAATAAATCATGATTTTCTATTGTACCTAGTTGTTGATTATAATTTATATAAGTTGCAGCTAGGGAGCCCCTTGTGTGAACTCTTGTATAAGACACATCTTATATTCGCAAAAATGTGGTAAATTTTTGTTTTTGGTAATTATACAAATATGTCAATTTGTATAAGCTTGAAATTAAATTTATCACATACTATGCCAGATAAAATCAAAAATTCAGACTCAACTTATAAGTGTACTTTCAACAACTACATAATGTTTAAGGATACAGCAATCCCCAGCTTACAAGTTAGAGCTGTTGATTCGTTCTGGAAAAACTTGGAACCGAAAAAGCGCTAAACAAAAACTGACATTTCTCAAGAGAATTAATAAAATTAAAAATTAATTTTTCCCCCAAGTCCAAAAAAGCTGTAACAAAGGTTAAATTAAACAGGGATAAACAAAAAAAGTGAATAATTAACAGGCATTTTTTTCAGCATATAACAGCTGTTTGGCATAAAAAAATAGCATTAACAGCATTACATGTTAATCAAACAGCACAAGAGAGATTGTTGTACAATGGATATGTATGATAAAGTTATGTCGCTTACATTGCTGCATTGGTTATAGCCACCAAATATGGCAACAGGAAGCTAAAAATATAGTTCAATAATTAATATTGAAACATTAATATTTATCCATCTAACATTAAAAAAGAACACTTTTTCTTAATGTTATATCAAGTTTCAAATCCATAAATAGCATTCGTAATGTCACAAATGATTTCAAGCAAAATTAGCATACGATTAGTAGCCAAGTGAAATCATTTAAGGTAGCTCTTGTAAAGCAATGCTTCCTTACCTTACGAACATCATCGTTGCTGAATGACAGAACATCTGCCAAACAGCAAACATGTGACTCAATTTATATCAAAGGACGCAAATTAATATAAATGACGATAAAAAGCTATTCCATGTCATAACGACAATGGAATGTGATAAAAACCAGGTTTCTCTTTAAATTTTTTTCTTCTGTAATGTAATTTTTACTTCTCAAGATACCACATAAGCGGGTTTTTTTCAATCGGCAGTTTATATGATAACTAACACAGCAAAAAAACAGAAATAAAAACAACCCATCCAAACCAGTTCTCAAGTCAGCAAGGTTAGTAAACTAATAAACAACTTTGCATGTATTATTTTTTTTTTAACAATAATATTAATAAATGCATATCGAAAATAGTTGCGTTCCGTGGAAACGTTATCTAGTTAAAAGCTGTAGTGCACAAGTCAAATACAGGCTGACAGTATCTGAATGCAATAAATACACATACGCCACACACCCATTTAGCAAATGGATAAAAGGTTTTTGCAAAAAAAGAAGTTGCTCAGAGGAAAAGTTGATAAAACTTCTGATACAGCAAAAATGCATCTCAAACAACATTTTCTTCAACTGCAAGAAAATGTTGTCAACATGATGAATGTGTTTCTAAATGATAAAATGAACTTAAGCATAATCTTATTTCATACGCAAAAGAGTAATGCGAAGTTACATTATAATTGAAGGGCCTGGTGTAAAAGGGTGAACGAACATTTTTTGCAATTTCGTGAAAATAGTATTTGAAGATCTGAACTGCCATTGCTGTCTATGGGCTACTTCACACTTCTTGAACTAATATCTTTACACATATTGTTGTTTTGCTCAAAATTATGCATCAGAAAGTCTACGGTAGAATTGCACCTAACACATTCTAAAATGCTTCTTAGTCATTTTGGAGAAAAATGTTACTTAACACCCTTTCACACAAGGCACTTCAATTATACAAGATTTTAATATTGATCAATGGACCTTTTGAAATAATAAAAAAACATGCATATTAAACTTATTTACTGAACATTCAATATTTATGTGGGACTCATACTACTGTATGTAGTTTTACAGATTAGATAAGGTCATAATATCAAATGTAAATTATAAATCAATCAGAGATTTGATGTTTCACATGTTTTAACACCCATTCAACATGAAGCAGCACAACCCAGCTGTTCAGACACGTGAGTTGTAAACACCAGTGAGCAACTGTGCTGTGGTGATACGCCTCGTTGAGGCTCAAATTTCACACTTCGCTTGATACAATCTTGACAGAAATGCTAATTATGCGTCTACTTTGAACCATTTAATGGTGTTAACATTGTTTTTTTTTAACAACCTGTGAACAAATCAACACTACTTATTTCGGTAGATATCAAACTCACAATGTAGCATTTCTTCTTAGCTCGACTCTTCCTAAACCTTTGGTTACCAGGAATAACTAGTCAAGTGATACATTTCTGACAAATTGATCCAAAAGCATTGGCAGTCAACTCATATCATGTATTATTTTTACTATATTTTAAATCATCTTTCCAATCACTTATAAATGATAGACGTCGTGACCCCCCCTCTTTTTATAGCCCAATTTTAGTGGATTGACTTATGTGATTTTCTTTATACATTGTTTTGTGATTTTTCTATCAAAGTCAATTTAAAAAATGAGTATCATATATGATAAATAAACATTATACTAGCATTGGTAAAATTCATAGTTGGTACAATAAATTGGCGTATATACAGGGTGTTCCATCATCATCGCGAAACAAACTTTTTATAAGGTGATAGGGTCATATATTATATACCCAACACTTTCCAGTGTTCGGGTGATTATTCTGAAAACAAATGTGTGATATATTCACCACATGTTGTCAATGTTAATTCCATTTCGTTCCTAAGATACGGACAAAATGCTGTGTGGTGCTTTTTCGATGATTTGGTTTTTAATTAGATAATTAATAAATAAATGTTATTTCATTTCAGAGCAATAGATCAACATTAGTAGTGGTCATCAGACAGCTTTCAGTATGCGCACTTCATACTACGAAGTGTCCATATCTTGGATACAAGCCAAACTGACACAACATGGTCATGGTGTATATGAAATTTTGTTGCTTAGAATAACTAGCTTGGCCAATATAAGGCACAATTTTCCATAACAATCTCAATATCGAATTTTTTGTAACATACGTTATTCCGGGCAAGTCTTCAATTTAATCGAAAGATGGACTCGTATAACTTGCATTACACAAGTTTACCCAGTATAAATCGTATATTATTAAACCTGTATTATTAAAACTTCATCATTGAAATAAAGTCACACGGTGGGTTTTGTTTTGTTTTTTTACTATTGTATGTAACTTTATTTCAGTGGAGGAAAAAAATATTTTTAAAAAACATTCTAAAATACATACAACGCTTACAATCCATGACAAAAAAAAACAAAATGTTAATTAACATATTGTCAGAAAGAAAAAAACGGATCATGTCGTATTAACATGAGAAATGCATTGTAAAAAACATTAGAGAAAAAATTCTATCGTGTGGAAAAATGTAAGCTGCTATTAGTTTATATCGATTTATCAAACGAGTCAACTAGTTTACACTGGAAATCGCCCGATCGCATTGGCATTTAGTTAATTAACTCCCCTTACGCCTTAGTTAAGGAAATGTCAAAATAAAACGTACTTCACATCGATAAAGTAATCCATGGAAAACAAAATGAGAGTTGATTATACAATTTTCCATAATCAAGCATTATGTTACTGCTCTGTACAAGCACAGAAGCAATTTTAGTTTTGTCAAAACTTTTGTTATAATATATGAAATCTGATCAATCGCTTGCAAAAAACAAATCATCAATAATTTTTTTTTTTTTTCAAAATTAAAAAACAAAACAAAAAACACTCCAAATTATTATTGACAAGCCACCGTATGTAAAACTCCTTACATACACGTCTTATATAAACAGTGAGTGTCTTGTCTGGAGTAAACACGAAGTTAATAAGAAAACAAAAATATTTCAAACATACAAATAAGCATTCGTTAAAAGATATACAGTAAGTCGTCGAAAACAGGTACTGCGAAGATACTCACCTATGAGAAAAACAAAAAAACAGTATGATAAAATGTTGGCATGAAATAACCCGAGTTTTTCACAGTCATACATACGTAAACCGTAGAGCTATATGGTTGAGGAGTTGGGTGGAACAATAGCGTAATTCGAAAAATGTAGTTTTGAGAAAAAAGGGGCAAAAACTTATGGAAACTTCAAAATTAAGACTAAAATAAATTCCTGTCAACCGTATGTTTGTGGAAGGAAAATGAATAGGTTTTGCAAAAAAAAATATCTGTTAACTTTAGTTGACAGGCCTCAAGTTGGGGGCTAATTTAAAAAATTCAATTACGCAGTTATTCCAAGCATCGTGCTAATTTTTAATTGCATTAATGCCGATTTTCCAATGATCACCATCTTTCCATTGTTTTGAAAGTGAAGCGAGCGAGTGAAACAACCAGGAAGTGAAGCGACAAAATGAAAGAAATCACACAAAAATTTCAGATTTACAAATAAATTTACAAATGATATGCAACCCAAGGTCTTAATGTTATAATAGACCAGTCTAAAACAATTCAATATGTGCATTTTAAGGAATAATGATGTAAGTGAATTTACGATGTTTTTCCACCCAACTCTTCAGTTGCATTTGCTCATTATTGGCTATACTACTGATATATATTGGCTTATAAAGGATGTTTGAAATAAATGTACCCCTGACATAACTTATGTGTAAATAATAGTATACAAATGGGAGAATCACTAACACACAAAGCGCTGAAAGTGTCCGCCATCCTGCGAAATAGAGTAAAAGCGAAAGTGCTGTTTGAAGTGTAAAATCTCTGGGTGCAAACTTAAGTGATCTAATGTGAGTTAAACGAAAAATAGAAACAAATACGAAAAAAGCCATGAAAAACCTTTCAAGATTAGAACGACACCATGTGCAAAAAAAACTCCCACATCTCATGCACCATTCAAGCGCAATTATGTTTTACATACCACCATGGTCACAACGTTGTATATAAACTAGTACATTTATCGCAAACACCCTGTATTATATGGGAAGATTGTAAACCAATAATGTTGTACTAACTATTGACAATCATCGTCAATAGTTAGTACAACATTATTGGTTATGACTCGTTATCACACACATCCTACAGCAGGAGACTGAAACAAACACTAGAACCAAGAGCTAACCAAGAACAAAAACCCGTTGGAAAAAAATTACATTCAAACCTCTTTAAACGACCACCCTTGATACTGGATAAACGTTTGGCGGTTTAAAGAAGACGGATTAATGTGTGGAAAGATATACATGTTCTATTTTCTTTAGTGGCGAAAAGCTGGGGTGACCGTCTAAATAGGGGGGGGTCAGTTTAACGAGGGTCGAAGACTGTATACCATAGTATGAAAAACATATGCAGGTCAATGGCAACATATACTTACTTAGTATTTTACGAAAATCCACCAGGAAAGCCTCTGGAAAAACCGGGCATTCCAGGCATTCCTCCTGGCATGCCACCTGGCATACCACCTGGCATACCACCAAAACCTCCCATTTTCTCGGCAACTTTAGCGAGTATGCTCGAAACCTTTGGATTGCTCTGGTACTTGATGATATTTGCTGGGTTGGCACAAATGTCTTTGAATGCCTCCGCCACTTCTGGATCCTGAAACACAAATTCGATATGTTTTAAGTCTCAACGCTACAAGTTCGCCGATATGGTTAAGAAAAGCAAAATCTGTGTCATTTTCACCAAGGGACCTATTTGTTTTCAATGAAAACCTAATAACTACTACTCCACATTTGTTTGGCCAGTTTCAAAGGTGGAGTTCGATATTTACCTTCAAAGCCTGCATCAACTCGGGATCGCTGAAGATGGAAGAAAAATCGGAAAAGTTTTGACCAGCCGACGATGACGACGACGACGTATTTTCAGTTGACTCCTTGGCCTAAAATATACATCAGATGACATATGATAAAATGAATTATTAATAAAATAGATCCTTTAATTTTTTTTTTTTTGTCAAATAACACAAAATCATGAATTCAAAATGTTTACCTCCTGAGTTGCCTTTTCACGCTCTTCACGGATCTTTCGAATTCGCTCCTGCTGTTCTTTGATCTTTTTCTCTTCTTGCAGACGTTCATATTTGCGTTTGTGATCGTGCAGCTTTTTCGCCTGAAACGAATAAATTACAAGCATTTGAAAAAAAATTCTAATAATTATAAACAAATAAAAATTAATGTACTTTGTCTTCAAGCTAGTCAAACTATATGAAATACCCCAAAAAAATTGAACTCAAGACCCCATTTTTATAGATCGCAATTCATTTCTGCTTGCAAGGAATGCTATGCTGATTCAACGTCAACCAAGTACAACCAACATTGTTTTATTACCCTATAAACGAATGACACAATACGATTTTACAAGGTGGAGCAAGTATTTCCATAGACAGGATTCATATTTTATATATTTTTATATATTTAGATTTCGATATTACACTAACACAGGGAATCACATTGAACACATCCTGTGAAAGCACATGAGTCCTATGCAAAGTGTCATGTGGGTATTGTACAGTAATGTATATAACGCAGGGTTACCCAACGTGTGGGGCACGAACCAAATTTTGGTGGGTCGTAAAAAGTTAAAGTAAAAATTAAAATGTGAAGTTACTTCCTTAATTTGCTTAAGTTGTAGTAAAACGTATTAATAAATAACCATTTTAGCAAAATAAAATGGTTATTTATCCCTCCCAATTTTAACAAAATAACCTAGATGGTCCCAATGTTTGCTGCTTGGTAACGGAGGGTCTCGGTCCATAAACGTTTGGGAACCCCTGATTGATATAACGCATTCATATATACAGTGAAATCTGGTTTTTATAATCATGGATGTTATCAATCAGCTATTGTTATCATAAACGCTTAATGTTGTTTTATCCGTTGTTTAATGTTATCATTCTGTTATTGTTATCAAAAAGCACTGGTCTCAAGTGATCATAATTTCCCGATTCCACTGTATTACGTAACTACATCGGTCAATACATATGCATCTCCTATGTATGGAGACCTTTACTCCACCCCTTATGACCTGTCTTGATGAAACCGTTGGACAATGTTTTACACAGCATGAAAAACCATTACAAAAGAGGGAATCCTCAATTTATGCGAATTTCACAGATGCAACTTTGCTATTATACATCGAGAAAAATCATCTCAGATGCTCGGTATTATAGGCAAAAAAATTTCACGATTTGTACTAAAAGTGATTGAATGCATTTGCAACTGATGTTTTCTTCCACAATGTGTATGACACATTGTGGAATAAAAACATCCATTACAGAAGAAAAACAGCCGAAGTTGAAAACGTTTCTACAATCCTTGATACCAAATAGTAAGACTGAAAAGTTTTCATTTCAAACAATTCAAAAACCAACTTACTACTAAAAATTCCTATTATCAAGTGTGAAAAGGCACAAAAACCAGAAACTTCAAAGAAAAAAAAATATAATCTAGGACTTTTGTTTTATGTACCGGATAGTGGAAGAAAAACAGCCTATATGTCTGCTGTTACATTGTAAGGAAACTTCGATGTATACAATTTTCAATTTACACAACGTTTTTGCGGAATTTAAACCTAGCATAACTCAATGACTACCTGTAGTCAGGAGATGAAGATACAAAAAGATAAAAATACAGCATAATGGCTACTTAGACAAAGATACCAGACATATCAATATTTCGATACCTAACACTAAGCTACCAGATTTGAATTGGGAAAGCGTTCAATCTTCAATGAAAATCCACGACGGAGTCGCCGAATATATTTTAATATGAAAACAATACGTTTGGTTTATAGTTGCAAAAAAAATAAAAAAATAAAAAAATCAAGTTCACAGTCAGGGAATTGACACTTTGCAGCAATAACGGTACGAGAAAAAAAAGTTCCATTTTTCCACTGTCCTACTTATCTAATAGAAACACTGCGGAAGAAGCAGCCAGCAAAAATAACATCTTGCATTGCACTCATACAAACCACTAAACATGGCAGGGATCCAATGATCATATAAATTACAAAAAAAAAAAAGGGAGGGGAGGAAGAAAAAAAGAAAATGGAGGAAAAAATTATCCAAACTATGCGGCAAATCGTGCTAACGATTCGATATTACCTGCCTTACTAGAACGAAGGTTTATCGGCGAAAGAGCGAGGAGCAGTAAAGAGATAAGGGAAAAACCCTATAAGCGGTAAAGCGGCAACATCCAATCCATCCTGGATTAACTGCCTACATTCCTTATAAGGGTCTAGAGACTTTGAAGTTATTTAAAGATGCCAATACTTATGATGTAGCCAGGGTTTATCTCACTGCTGTGTAGGGTGGGATACTGGTCCATTTCCAATTTCCGACAACCTATCATGACGTTGAGGAAAAGAAAAAGAGCCAACTTTTTCCAACGAGAGGGGAGGACATTTCTTGGCTCTTTGACTACCTAAAAAGAGGACCGCGCATGGTTTCTAATTTGGTTGTACGACCCATACTCCAAGAGCTACACACGTATCAGCTGCTTCCCGTCTACTCCTGCTTCCTCCATGCCGTAATCCCATCGCAAAAGTTTATTAGGCTCCTTTAAAACAATCGATTAAACTATTGGGCGAGGGTGTGAAATACATCCTCCAAACTCTCTTCCAAGTTCAAGATGGCTGTCATGCATAAGAACTTTTTCAATTGCCTCAAGCTTGTGCTCTTAACACTTCTTTTCCTTGGTGCTAGGATAACTCACGCTGCCGAAGGTAAGGTGCTTCTTTGACTGACTTCCCAACTTGTTAAAAGTCTTTACTTTAGCATAGCGGTGCCAATACTACAGTTGTTAACAACCCTGGACATTACCAAAAGGCACAATATACCACAGTTGTTAACAACCCAGGACATTCCCAAAAGGCACAATATACCACAGTTGTTTAACAACCCAGGACATTTCCAAAAGCTTCTGACCCGAATGGCAATAGGGCATATATTTGTATATGCATGGATTCAGTTACCGCCAAAGATCCAATTACTACTTCTTTGCCCTGTGTCGCATGAATAGTACTAAGTGGTGTGCTGACCATTTTCCATGTAATTTTTGTTTGTTTGTTAATAATAACAAAGTTGACCTAAGGTTGTTGAAAATTATTACATTGATGAGTAATAAAGAATTACTTCCTTTTACACATTAATAGGTAGACATGAATTTCCTCAAGCCAAAAAATGCAGTTATTTTTACTTTTCAAGTAGCTGTGCTTTATGGGAAAACTGGGCCGCACAAGGCAAATGTATTTCAAACTCTGCCAGACCAAAGCAGAAATAGAAACATTATTGCATTTCAAGGCTCTGAGTCGTTTTCTGCGCTTTCCCTTAATCAGTGGAATTCACTGACGGAGTCGATTGCACACATACTAAAAAAAAGGCCAATTGGAACAAAAAAACCTGTGAAAGTATGTCTAAATCGCGACAAAACTCTCAGATTGTGTAATTTGGTAGTAAGTCAGCGCGTACGTTGAGACTAAATGACTCCCAAACGTAGCTTGAAGGTTGGGTGTCAATGGCACAAAATGGTACTGGTACATTTATACTTTCAAAATGTACCACATACCAGCTTTCTGACAAAGAATTGTCCACAAGACCATACAGTATAAGCCTATCTTAAGTATAGCATCAAAGTTGATCTACAAGCAAAATAATACTCACGCATCTCACTTTCAAATATACTAGAATCAAGTGTTCTACCAGTACCATTAATAGTGAACACCATGTTTATTTGTAATGACCACCGTTTTTTCTGACTAAATAATTTCACACAAGTCACTTTACATGAAGCTGCATTATTTGGCCAACAATGTATCTTTCAGTGTAGCATTCATCCACAAACAGAACCCTGAAAAAAATTATAAACCTACAGACAGTATTTCAATGTATCAGTTAAAAGTAATAAGATGGATTGGATAGGCTGATTATGAGGGTTGGGTGCTAACAGAACTACAAACGAGAAAACACAAAGCGGAAGTATTAAAGACTGATTGCCTGAGTAAGCAAACTCTGGTGTTTATGACAAAACTAAAGTTAGCAACAACACTCACTGCCTTAGTTTCTTAACATTTCCTCATACTATTTCCACGCATGTAGTAGGTTAATGTGTTGAACTTTCTATCTAAATGGCTGAAATGCTCACGTTGTGAATTATGAATTATAATGGTGCTAATTGTTTTGCTATTTGGAGTTGAACTACGAATGATTTTCCTATACACAGACTTAAGAAGACAGTCAGTCATAACAAAATCCTTCTTATTTGCTTAACTTCAATTTTCAACATAAAAAAAGTTCTAGACTTTTTTTCCAGTTAGTCCCCTGCTTCTAGTTTCTTTTGTAGTTTCAACATGAAGAAGATAAATCTCAGCAAAGACAATTAATAAACTGTCTCTTGAAAGTTCCTTCTACTTAATGATCTATTCTCAAGCAATGAAACATTAGGCTAAAGTTTCAACAAGTAGAACACTGCCAGCATAGCATCGTTATTGTACTACAACAAAAGTTCTGTCACTTAAGGAAGGTTACAAGAACTGGACATTCCGATTAAACAAATCTTCTGAAAGTTCAATCTACAAGGGTTGGGCAAAATAATGGAAACAGCTACCGATTTCACGTGCTGAAGTTTTTTTAACTAGACTAAAACAACACAAAACCTCAAATTAATGAAAAACCTATTTGAATGTGTTACAAACTATATAGTAATACAATGTTATTTCACATTCTTCGTGCAGTTTTTTTTTTTTTCAGAATTAAAGGATAAAAATAACAATACGAAAAACCTTTCACTTTCAAAGAGGACAGATTGTAGGAGCTGGAATGGTTGCAAGCATCGGTAACAAAAACTGCTCAAACGTTCAATGTTTCCAGATGAACTGCAGTGCAGTCTCCAAGATCATGACAGCATTAAGGAAAGACAAGTTCGACAAAAATGATAGCGATGCAAGAAGAAGCACAGTGACAGAAACTGTACAACGTTAAGGCCCACAGTGTCGAAAAAGCATAAAATCACAGACCTAAACGTGACTGCAGAACTTAAAACAGTATCTAACAAGCCCTGTTTTAACCAAGATAACGTATTTTTCAAACCATTATACGAGGGCCAACTCCATATTAAAAATAAACGATGTCAATTACAATGGTGTTTCCATTATTTTGTCCAACCCCTGTAATGTCTTAAAGCATACAGCACATATCAATAAGTTTTAAGCCTAACAGTGTAGTGAAAAGAAGTTCGTTTTAACCCCAACATTGTAGTCAAAAGATGTTAATAAGCTTTAAGCCTAACATGTAGTCAGAAGATTTACCACTATACTTTTATAAGCAGTGAATCAAAAACCTCTAGTATACATTTTTTCAATACCGGTACAGTACAATTGAATTTTTAATTACATTAACATCAAATATTCTCAGCATCCTTCTAAAAGCTAAAATCCAAACTGAGTCCAATCGACTGAGACACACAAAATGACCACAAACACACAATGGGCCTAATCTATAACTTGTAATATCAGCAAAATCTATAGCCTATATAAGCCTACGTGTATGTCAGTCTTGAAGAAAATAGACATTTCTGAAAACAGTGTGCTGAATAAGAGTTTTAACAGTATATGTTGAAACAGACAACGAAACAATGGAACATGTAAGCTGAACAAACTTACCAAACTATATGGTGTATTGCTAACCTAATAAAAGTATACCTTTTTCATAGGAACATCTGGATTATACTAAAACAACAGTTTGGCATTAGCTCCACAGCCATTGCACCACAATGATATCTTAAGTTTTCATAAAGTGAACCTGTGTAGCACTCGTAGAACTATTAACAGATTAGAACTAGTTGATTGATGCGACAGTGCAAAGCGAATCTAACCATGGCAGTTCTGTAGCAAACTGTAACACTTTAGAGAACGTAATAGTATGGTACCTTTCACGTGCAGAAATTCAATCACCAAAAAAAGTACTTTGGTGAACATAAAAGTCGTAATACTAGCACATGATAAAAACGATCAGTAACATGCCACACCATTAAGAAAAAATAAAAACAACAAATTGATGTACCTTTGCAAAACGTTATTGAAGTCTAATCTTGGAACATTATAAAGTCCAACATTTATGGCAATTGTTGGATTCAGACAATGGCCATAAAGTACAACAACATTATATAACGGTTTCCAATGTTAGATTACACATCTACAACTACAATTCTTTTCCAGTCCAGCTTTGAGCATTAAAACTGTTACACAACATCATATTTCTACACTCTTCATTAGACATGGTTCCATGAATATTCCAGGTGGATCCCATATTTCAAAAAGTTCCAACTTGGGTTATTCAAACAATGTTTGAATATCCCATTGGAATCCAATGGAGTAATCAGTTATCAAGTAATAAATTCGAATGGAACATTGAACTTGTGAACATTGACATTTAAAGATTTTTTAAAAATAGGTCCTCAGCCACAACTTTGAATTTTTGTCTCTCAAAAAGACATTCTTGTAACAGTTTTAATGCTGCTTCAAAAGGCTTGACAGAATTGAAGTATATTCCTAACCATTGCATTGGCGTTCTCACTTCATCAGAGTAAATCGAAAATGGTAGTAGAATTCACTGCCTTGCAAAACCACTCTTAATACAATAGTTCCTAGTTGGTCATTATAGACTGTAATATCAGAAAGAAAATATGGATAGCTTGGCATGAATGAGCATGAGATCGTAACACATCATGTAAGCTATTACACGATGTATTTGTAGGCCAAAGCCATCTTGAAGGACCAACTGTCCATCAATGTAGAAGTCACATTGAAGCAGCTCTAAAAACATTCATTACCACAAGACAGCACGAGGAACCACAATCGACACTTCAAGATCAACCACAGACAGAAAGTGGTCCACCAACAGGTGAACTTTCCATTCATTTTCCAATAAATCATGTGGTGATGTTCACAGTTAATGCTCACATGACCATATCGCTCGAATGCAAAGTCACCATCACACCAATCACACTGAACAGTTTAAACCTCGATCGTTCTCGAGTTCAGCAATACGATTTTAAGCAACGCATTCTCATCAGTGTGGAATTCTCTTGGTGCCAAAAGTTGAACCAGTCTAATTTTAACAGCTAGGCATATATTTTTTTGTCACACATGCCTTTAACTATGTCCTTCACTTTAACATCGACTGTCGTTAACCTCTGTTAAGGCCATTCTAGAACAAGATACGGTTACGTTCATCACCATTAAGTAGAACAAACCATTCCCGCCAACCTAAAAGCCAACGTTCATTTGACGTCTGCTTTTACAATAACGTCACGAAACCAATTTCTGATAATGCATTTCACGTTTGTCACTTGCATCAATTTAGTTCCTTTCTCAGCATGTTACTTACATCACCACCACTCCAGTAACTTTTTTTGTATATAGCATGATTTTTTGCAAATACATATTCAACACAACGATGAACTGTCTCAATATTGTTCCGCTTTTTGATTTTGTAATCCAGAGCGTGAAGTCAGCGTCTGGAATTAACTAATATGTAACTCTTACGTATGCATTAAAGAAATGTGGAAGTCTTTCATGTCTATTCCAGAAGCAAGGTCGCCGCTGTAGACTAATATTAAACCCATTGAAGACGTGCTTTTTCAACAGCTGAATCTAAATTTAAACGCCATTTACAATTAAAAAGTAAAAAAAAAAAAGTACAAAAAATAGTAGTTTTACAGTAATTGCATTTGAAGGTCTGTGCACGATCCCTATATTCTTCATTCTGTGCTATTTGAAGTTACGAAAACATGATTGAAATCTAGTCTTTCGTTGTCTAAAAACAGACTTCAAAAGCAATAACCTTATCTAGCTAAAGATACAGCTAATTCAGGTTAAACGACCTAGATCTACTCATTACTTTGAAGTAATAATGAAAACAATGTAAGATTAATTTTATAGTTCCAATTTCTGTACAGTAGTCCTCGAGTTATGATAAAAACTCGCAGAAATCGAAAATAGCCTATATCAACCCCCCCCTCCCCCAAATAAATATTGGAAAAATTCCATACAAAAGCGTTCAATATTGTACACTACAATACAGAATTGCATTATAACGATTGTATTTTCGCATATAATAGCAAAATCACACATACAAAACTAGCATAAATCAACTAGCATGGACGTTTATGAGCGTTTTCAGCGAAAAGCATCCAACGTGAACGTAGCTATATTGATGTAGTATGCGATGAGACATAGATCTTAACAAAATGTAACTGAACAAACAGTTTTTTAAAGACAGTCTACAAAGGCAGGCCACGCTAATCTTAGTTTGCATCATTCAAACTATTTCATTTACTGATATTGGTCATGTAACGGTTCTATAGATTTGGAACATAAAATACAGTAACATGGTAAGTTAACATACTACCAAAACAATTCACATACTAATATTATTTTTGTTTTCATTGTCTGGTCGGCTTGAAAACAGAACACGAAACCGATGATATTACAGACAAGACAAGAGACGAAGCAACGCAAGACGCAACTGTAGCTACTACAGAAGGTACTCAAGACGATGACGACGACGAAGTGACGAAGAGTGATGAAGGGGAAGAACTGCTGAAAGAAGGGAATCAATCAGACTCACAAGCAGGTACAGAGGAAGGCGATACTGGAGACAAGGATGATGACACAGAAGCAACGCAAGAAGGAGACTCCGAAGACGACGATGACAAAACTCAGGCAGAAGATGGAGAAACTGAAGCCACAGATGATGGAGAGGAAACTGAGAAGGATGAAGAAACGGTAGCAGACGAAACAGATGACGAGACAGAAAAAGCCAAAGAGGAAGCAGGAGATGAAACGGAAACTCAGGCTGGAGAAGACGACGAAACTCAAACCGGGGAAGACGACGAAACTCAAACTGGAGAAGACGACGATGACGATGAAGCAACTGAAGCAGACGACGAAGGTACCGCTAAAGCCACGGAAACTGCAGAAGCTGCTGATGAAGGCACCGAAACCGCAGAAGATGCGGACGACGGCACCGAAACTGCAAAAGGTGCTGATGAAGGCACAGACGCAACCGAAGCTACTGGCGAAACTGCTGAAGATGAAGGGGATACTGCTACCGAAGCTGAAGAAGGAACTGGAGTAACAGACGCTGAAGGCACAGATGGAACAGAAGATGACGAAGCTACAGAAGCAGAAGATGATGATGATGATGAAACTGCTAAAGATGACGGTACTGCAGACGAGGAAACTGAAGCAGACGAGGCAAGCGTTGCAGAAACAGACGAAACTGGGGCCGAAGATGAAACCGCTACTGGTGTAGAGGGTAAGTTGCAATTCTTATTTTTTTTGCCTTAATGTAATGGTAGCAGCACTTACCAAAATTCCATCTTGCAAAATACCTAAATCACTATTTTGTGTAAAAAATGGTTGTAAAGATTTAACAAAAGAAACCCTACATTCAAAGGGAACTTTCCAATGAACCAGAATTGCACTGTGCTAAATTGCATTAAGCGAGAACTACTTAAATACTATGTACTAATATAGTCACAATCTGAATGTCAAACGTCATGCCTTTAGATAGTTAGTGCATCCCTTAAAATCAATCTACTACCTTTAGTCGGTCAAACCACAAGCTGCTATATTGATAAACTAATACACTTATGTAACAGATAACACTGTAATGTCACCTGTCAGGTAACACTGTTCAAGTATTTCAAATTGGGTTTTAAAAAAATAGGAAACCTAGTTATTCTACAATATTGTTTTCTGCCCTAGAACAGGTGGTGAAACAGCTGCTGAAACTGAACAAGCTGAGGGTGAAACTGAGGCAACTGAAGCTGAACCTGATGAATCTGATGACGAACCAACTCAAGCTGAAGAAGATCAGGAACCCACCGAAGAAGTGAGTTTACACATTCAGTCAATGATTTTTCTCTTTTTCTTTTCCAATACCATTTAGTTATCATTAGTTTTCCATTTCATCATCTTTCCATTTAGTGATAGTTTTGCATTTAGACCTAGTTCAGTCCCCTTTAATTAAAAAAACAACCATAGACTGCACTCAAGTTTTATTGCAAAAAGCTAGGAAACCCTAGCTTAAAGGTTTGGATTGCATTCCCAGCTTGGGATTGCATTCTGTGTCCCAGAAATTATGTAGAAAAGACAAACAGTAATGTTGTGAAATTGAAAACCTCGTCGTTGCTCAACAAACAGCAACCAGACCAAAAGCTGTATTTTGACAGAATGTCATACAGCAAGCTTTCCACAATAAAAAACCGTAATCACTTCAACAAATTTGTGCTTAATCAAAATTTATTGTTAATCATCCATAATTGATTCAGCTAAATGGAGTCACAGTATTAAGTCCAATTGGGGAAAAAAAATCTATTATGCACACTTTTGACGTGTGTAGGAAGAGAGTGATAAAGGTGATGATACTGCTGATGAGAGTGAAGCCGAAGATCAAACTGCTGGGGAATCAGATGCTGAGCAGTCCGAAGTGGATGAAGAAAAAACAGAAGCTGACGACGATGACGAAGAAGAAGAAACAGAAGAGGTGGCAAAAGCATGAAATTGTGATGATGATGTTTTAACAAGTTGCAAAAAATTTTGCTGATCGAACCCATAATACCCCGTCTTCCCAAATCACATCCACCCTATGTGCTTTGAGTGATTTGTCGATTTAAATCATTCCGAGACTTGCATTCAATTTATGAAAATTAAAAAAAAAGCACCACATTTTGTGCATAATAATCTAATAGATAATCTACTTTTCTGCAGGATTTGACTGAATATCGTTCTCGCGAACACGTCACTCAAATCCTTGGTCTGGATGAAGAAGCCATGACCAAAACCATTGCAACCGAAAAGTTCGTTCAGAATACACTGAAAGAACTGAAACGAATGTACGAATCGGCCATTAAGCCAATGGAAAATCTTTACAAATTTAAGGATGTCAGCAATCGCTACGTGGGAGGTCAGTAATGCCAAAAATTAACATCGAACCTTATTATACTTGCATAGTAATTTTACAAGTAATTCAATCGTTATTCTCAGATGCTGAACTTTTTTCCAAACCAATGATCCTATTCATTGGTCCTTGGAGTTCAGGCAAATCTGCCATGATCAACTACTTTCTCGACACGGAAGATACGCCAATGGCTTTAAAAACGGGCAAGTCCAAAGATCCAACCACAACTCCAGAATTGAAATGACGGTTGCTTTAAGTAAACACAAATTTGTTTGATTTTTTAGGTGCTGAACCACAGAGCAATGGCTTCACTGTCTTGATGTACGGAGACACCGAACAACAAATGGATGGTATAGAAGTTGCTGCGGACTGGACCTTTTCCAGCCTGCAGAAGTTTGGTCAGTCTTTCCAGAGTCGCTTGCTGGGTGTTAAATTGCCAAACAATTTGCTAAGAAAGGTACAAACCAATCCTGCCTCTCATTTCTTAATCATTCGCAACGTTCTCTAATGGTATAACGATTCTTTTATTCCCAGGTGACAATTGTTGACACACCAGGAATTTTAGAAAATCGCAAGCAAATGGAACGATCATATCCATTCAACGATGCCTGCCAATGGTTTATCGACCGTGCAGACATAATATACGTTGTTTTTGATCCTACCAAGCTAGACATGGGTTTGGAAATGGAAGCGTTGTTCGATCAGCTCAAGGGACGTGAAGCCCAAGTTCGCATCGTCCTCAACAAAGCAGACAGTGTCAAACCACAAGAGCTCATGCGAGTGCAAAGCACCCTGTTATGGAACCTGTCGCCACTTCTGGGCAGTTCCGAACCGCCAACCATTTTCGTAGGCACCTTCTGGGCAAAACCTTATCTTCCAGGTGCACCTGAAACCCTATTCGAGGCTCAAGAATCTGCGTTGCTCCAAGATTTGCGTTTTACCATTGATGGCCGTGTCGAAAACAAGATATCATTCACTCGCCGTCACGCAGTTCGTGTTCGAAACCACGCCAAGATGGTGGACTGCTACTTGGACACTTACTACAACCACAAAACCTTCTTTAGCAACAAGAAGAAGGTTGCTGACGAAATCACTGAAAACCCTCAAAACTACCACATTTACGAAGGTCTGAGCACACTAACGAACGTCAGTCGATACGACTTGCCCGATCCCGACATTTATCGCGACTTCTTCAAAGTCAACCCACTGTACGAATTCAAACTCCTGGCTTCGACCTGCTCATATTTCAAGGGCTGTCCTCTAGATAAACTAGATATGGCCATTTCCTACGATTTACCTGAATTGATGGGGAAGTACAGAAAGATTATTGGAATGACATCGCACCACGAAAGAAGTTGAAGTTCTGCCAAGATCCATCGGTGAAGACATAGAATGTTTTTCTATTTAAAAAAAAAAAGCACAAAAACCAAGGGACTATTTTTCCTGCAGGAAAAACAATGTTCTGTTAAGTATAGTCATCAACTAACAATTCACAGTATATCTTGAAGATGCTGGTAGAGTATTTTCATATTCATCCCAATATTTGCCATCCTACATTTCTTTTGCATTAAAATTGAAAAAAAGGAACTGGAGTCCTATTGAAATTAAAACCCATCAAAGTCCCATTAGTATTCCTAGAGAATTTCTCAAAGTCGCTTCAAAGCTGCTACAAGATGTACAGTCTTCCTTCAATAGCAGCTGTACTCGGAAAACAAACACACCCCATGTCAGTCTTTAGAAACAATGCACACATATGGAACAAAACGATGATCATTTTTAAAAAAAAAATACTCTTGGACAATATGAGCAAAATGTCAGAAAGGTGTTTGAATTCATTCTTTCCTATTCCTATTTTCTTCCCAATGTGTGTTTGTTATAATGTTGTTGTTGTTGTTTTATTTGGAAGATGAAGCCAAGCCAAATTAGAGTTAAGGGCAGACAAGTGTTAACGTTGACCTAATGTATTTTATTAGGAAAACAGAGGAAAAAAAGCTACCTTTTTATACCTGAATCTTAATGAGCAACTTGTACAAAGAACAAGACTTTGTGGTTGTTTGTTGGGAAGATGTGAATCACCTTCAATAAAAATGTGACCAAAATTCGAACTTACGTTTTTTCATGATTCATGCCATTCAGTCATGCACAAGCCTATGCCACTTATCAAAGTCTTTCATTCCAAGATATGAAACTTCACAATATGAAATATTATCATTGGGTATTATTAGCGTTGAAATTATCATGCACTCGTATCACGATCAAGGAAAAACCTCAATGATTCAAATCGTAATCTACATTCAATAAACACTTTCACTGGGAACATTGATGCTACTTGCATTGGCTTAATATCTAAACATTTACAAAGTTGATACATCAATACATCTAGCATTTTCGAAAACTTTAAAAAGCTCATTGTAGACTATAAACCAACCAAATCGTAATCCACGTCCACTAAAAAATCACTTTCACTGGGAACATTGATGCTGGTGCTACTGCACATTAACGATCGCCTTAATATCTGAATATTTGCAGTTTACATAAAAATTGATACATCAATATATGCTACGTCTAGCATTTTTAAAGACTTTAAACCTAACATCAAACGTAACAGTTTTAGGCCTACTGTCACAATTCATATGTAATATAGTGAAAAGAAATACCAACAAAAGTTTCAAAATCTGATACAATTTGTATTCAAACATTGTCAGTCTATAGAGATTCAAGTGTACTTCAATAAAAAAAAACAGAACTAGAGCATATAACATTTAACAATACTCCTAAACCAGAATATACAGGAGCCCATAATTTATGCAAATTCTTTATGTGCGGTTTTTTTTTTCAACATAGCATGCAATGACAAATCTTCCCAGATGCTCCAATATTTAGTAATTTTGTGTAGTGGTGCAAAAGCAATTGAAGGTTGCAGCTTTTGCCACTTTGTGGTAATTTCTACACATGAAATTTTCGAAATTACAGATGTAAAAATATAGGCGAGATTTCTGCAGAACGTACATAAACCTCGTATAAAACGAAGAGCTCCTGTAATTGTACTACAGTATAACCTCTCTATAAGATGAATTCTACTGCCATCCTAGCAATATAATAAGCTATGTCTGTCTGATTGCTGTCTGTCACACTCGCCCTTGCAAAAGCTAAAAAGCCTGCTAAGCTGAGTGCTAACCTTCTCTCCTTTCATACTTTCTTATATAAAGAAATCCGTATATATGTAGCATTTTCATGTACCATTTCAGAGGTGGTTTCTCCACCCTAAATGTTGAGTTAATAATTCAACTATTATTAAATAATCAATTTCATGATTGGCAATGAATCTATCTTACTTTTACGCATTTGTTTATTTAATTAGGATTCGATTCTATTACCACCCGTGCTTCTGCACGGGTTAACCTCTAGTTATGTCATATTTCAACACAAAGTACCATAATTATAGCGACAGTGCAACAAGTTACACGACAAAAAAAAAAAATCAAACAAAAAAAAATACACCTTACATAACAGCAGTGAGATTAGTTTTACATGGCAACTGACAAAACGAGCAAACACAAAATTGACCAATATCGAACGACATAGTTAAAAGAAAGTATTTCAAAGAATTGGATTTTCAAGTGTGTGTTCAATTGGCACAGATTCAATCTTTGGCCAATTGTACTAATTGGATGAAACATTGATCTAGCCGATGATGAGCCTCGTAGCACAGTCAGTTAATACCACACCGGCAGATTTATTTTTAATTATGTCATTAATTTTTTATCATTTGTAAAAAAAAGAGGCGTATATAAGATTCATGTGAAGAGCCTTTGCTTATATAGCATTGTCTGATATTGGTTTGCGAAACCACCACGAACGACCTGCAGTAGCAATTGCAGCAACCAGAGGATAGTACATTGATTTTCAGACTCCTCCCACAAGACTCTGCTCAACATGGCTCTGCGGGGAAGAGCAGCATCGTGCCAATTGAGCCATTTAGTGTTTCAAATAACATTGGTATCGTGTATATTAGTAGGACTGGTATTGAACGAAGGTAAGTACACCTAAATCCTTCAAGACCACCAATCAAACGAAAGCAACTCATTCTCCGCCCCCCCCCAATGCAAAATTTAGTTTATAGTCATCATCGGAAACGATTATAATCCTAAACCCGCAATTTTTGTTTTGCTAATTTGAAGTTTACTTAATTTGCAACACTGTACCGTTTTTGTTTGTTTTTTTATGCAGAAAGTTTTGCTTTCATATAATCAAATATGCATGTGATGATCGAGAGATTTTAATTTTTATTATCTATATATCTTTTTTTTTTATACTTATAATGGTATAAGAGGTGGCACATTATCATCCCTCGTTAACCTTCGAGTATTTTATCTGATTACTTTACGATGTAGAAACAAATGGAGAAGTTGATCCGGATGATATTGAAATCGAGACGGAAGACGATAAATCACCTTTTGGACAACGAAGTCGAGATCACATAACATCAACTCTAAGACTAGAAGACAATGAGTAAATGAATGAAATCTTCAATATTGCCAGTAAAATCTTGGTTATCCACAGTGCATGGATATACTAAACAAAAATCACAGTATGACCAAACATCCCATAACACTTAACGACATGACCCGATTGAAAAACACAAATTCAACAAAGTTCACCCATAGTGCTGCACTGAAAGAAATTCCAGTGCAGCAATTGTTGGAGATTTTCAATTTATGTGACGATTATGTTGTTTGGAAAACCCTCGAATGAACCAAAGTCGCATATATCGAAATTCCCATAAAGAGGCAAAATAAAGTGTTGCCACTTGTGCACCATTAGCAAAATAGCAAAATAGTCTCTCATATAACAATTCCTGTGTGGACAATTCCTCTCAATGCATATAAGGAACTTGCACATCAACTCAAGCACTTCCTGCATTACTAAACTATTGCAGCAATGCATTTATGCATTTGGTTTTTTGGTGTTGTTTTCCGTTAATTCAACTGAAAAACAATTACTAGGACAAAAATCTAAAAAAACTTCATCAAGTATCAAATATAACTCGAGCCAGCATAGTGTACAGCAGAAAATAAAAACCAAAAATCTTCTTCAGATACTACAGTATGTAGGCTGTAAACATTACTATGACAACCAAGTTTATGACCGACAAATATTTTTGGTTTATGGCAATATTTTGATGAAACCAAAAAATTCTGGATCCCTGGATAATAGACAAACTTAGACAGCAGTGTTGAATGACTTAAGAGATTTTACTGCATATTGATAATAATCAGACCAAACGTAAACATTACTTGTCATTAAAATTGTTTTTTTTTCAGTGACCCTAAAGATTACCAATTCCTTACTGGAACGCTTAAGAAACTGAGCAATATTTACAATTATGCCATTAAACCGCTTGAAAGTACTTACAAATTCAATGATCTCAACCGCCACGTAGTCAACGGTACAGTATAAAAATTTTAAAGCACCTTATAATTAAAATCAAAAAATAAAATAAAAATACTTGTGTAATAGTGGTCGTCATATTCAAATGCTATGTAATGATTCAAACTGTCACTTTTAATGTAGCGGTGTCAAAATCTTAAGTACAAGGATGAGCTATAACTAATGTTACAGTGAAGATATTTTCCATTCCAAGCAGATGGAGAAATATTTGCAATGCCAAAAATCTTATTCGTTGGCCCGTGGAGCACGGGAAAGTCATCAATGATTAACTATTTCGTTGACCTCGAGGATAGTACATTCGCTCTGGCTTCAGGTAAGCATTCAAAGATTTTCAAATGCAATTCTAAGAACTTCAGAATACAATAAACATATAACAGTTCCTGAACGCACCTCGCACTAAATTCGGTTACCACACAAAAAGGCTACAGCGTTTATCAATCGGAAATAGTGCAAAGTATTTGCACGTGATCAAAGATCTCTTGCTTTAATTCACATGTTCTTATACCAAAGAGCTTGCATACCTTAAAAATCATATTTTTTTTAGGATAGTGTACTACCATGGAGTTATATCGATGGATTATAAGATTCTAAACATTCATTACAGGAGCTCAACCTACAACATCGGATTTCACCGTTCTCATGTATGGTGAGGAGTACAAAACGATCGAGGGAATGGTGCTAGCTGTGGATGGAAGCTACTCGTCGCTAGAAAAATTTGGGCAAGCTTTCATAGAACGGCTGCAAGGCTTGAAGCTTCCAAACAAACTCTTAGAAAAGGTATCATTTGCTAAAACATTCTAAGTGTACGGTCAAACAAGTATATTAATAATAAGAGTGACTCGAATCTGTGAGTATGCGTGTCATAAATGCAATGTAACGTCCAGATCTGTCACTAGATGGAATTGGTTGGTTGATTGCACATTATATTTAATGTTCACTCACTATAATAATAATAATAATAACAACACCCTTCGCGTGCTATAGCACGGGCTAACAACCAGTACAAAAATAGTTGTCAAAAAGAAATGACACCAAGATTCAATGAGAATTAAGTTTCAATGTGTCGGTTTAAGGTGACCATCATCGACACACCAGGAATCATCGAGAATCGCAAACAGCAAGAAAGAGGTTACCCATTCAACGATGTCTGCAAGTGGTTCATCGAACGCTCCGACCTCATCTTTGTCGTGTTTGATCCGACCAAGCTAGACGTAGGCCTTGAATTGGAAACCTTGTTTAAGCAACTCAAAACTCACGAAGCCAAAGTAGGAAACGATACAAATGCTCAACTCTCCCAAATCTTCGCGCGTACCTTACTACTGTGCTGATAGGTCGCATTTTTTTTCACAGGTGCGCATCATTCTGAACAAAGCCGATACAGTCACCGCCCAAGAACTGATGCGGGTGTACGGCGCCCTATTCTGGAGCCTGGCTCCGCTCATCAACGTCACCGAGCCTCCCCGCGTCTACACGGGTTCCTTCTGGTCCAAAGATTTCAAGACGCACACCGTCGAGCTGTTCGAGCAGGAGGAGGTCTCCCTCCTCAACGACATCTACGAAGTGATCGCCAACCGTCTCGAAAACAAGATTGCATTTATCAGGCAACACGCCATTCTGGTTCGAAACCATGCCCTGGTTGTTGACCGGTACATTGCTGCTCTGCGGGAGCACAAATCAATCTTTCGAGACAGCAAGGAACTCATCGAGAACATCCTCAACGACCCCGACAAGTACAGAATCTACCAGATGGTTCTAAACCACGAGCACGTGAGCAAGCATGACCTCCCGACTCCGAAAGCATATAAAGTGTTTTTCAACAACCATCTGCTAGACTCTTTCCAACCGCTGAGCAGCCACTGCGGTTACATTTCGAGCTGCCTCTTGGACAAAATCACCGACGCCATCACCAACACCCTCCCTGCTCTTCTAAACGAAGTCAAAACCACCTACGAAAGTTGCAGCGCCGAAGGGGGTGTGACAAGATGTAGCGGCATCTATCACAACCGGCGCAGTAAATACAAAAGTCCTTAAAAACGACAAATTAGTATATGTTAGGGGAGGGAAGAAAAAAAACAACAACTTTCCTCCGTTGTGTTGTTGTTGTTGTTAATGTTATTTTTGTTGTACATTTTTATTTATCACATTCCTCACATTCCAAACTCCAAAAAATAAACTTTGTTATTCTTTGTTAATAGTGTATACAACATGTCTATATGGGATCAGCCGCTTTTACAAGCAGCAGCAGTATTCGCTGTCACCACCCTACTTGGAATTAGAAAACACGTCTCGAGCAGTATTCAAACGCAGCAGAGAACAAATTTTAAAAAAACCAAATAAAGAAACAGCAACAAAAGCGTTAGCAGCAAAACTAGAGACTTAAAAAAAATAAAATAAAACCGCTTTAAATTATTCACCAAACAATCAACAACACTGATTATGTTGGTACAGTATTAAAAAAAAAAGCAAATTGTGCTAAAAAAAAAATATAATGCAATGTATGTACTACTAAATGATTAAAGCTATATTTTGTAATAAAATCTACCAAACTTAGTTTATTTTTTTTTTGCACAGAATCTAGTGTCTTTAAAATCCTAAATATCGCCTTGTATCAAACCTCAACTCTACAATCTCTCTACCTCAACTCTAAGACGAATCCATCAACACCTCATTCGTCAAAATGTCTTGTTTTTGTATGTAGAAACTCACAACTCATTCACTCACAAGTGAAGCTAATATAAAAATGTATTAAATTTACAATTAATGATAATTCGCGTGTTACTAGCCTAAACTGGTGTCAACACCCACCAGTTTAGGTTAGTTGACAACCAAGACCTCATGTCGCTCCCATGGTTGCGAAATGGAGGTGGCAGCTGCTTAAAACATAAGTTACCCAAAAAATGTGCTAAAAAGTTAATGATCATGTAACGTCCACACATTTATAAAATGTACATAATATATGAAATCGTATCCATATATATGAAATCTACATAAACTTATACTTGGCGCAGATTCTTTGAATACCTGAAACATCTGCTTAAAATAGAAACCTCAACTCTATAATAATAGACAGCTCAAACCATCGAGTTCAAATTATTAAAGGCTAAAGGCCAAAGACTAAACGCTTATGAGCATCCAAAGACAGTCGATAACATGTATAGAGTCTTCGTAAGTTACAAAGGGTTATCGGCTGTCTTTGGACGATTTTCTTGATAAAAACTCATCCAAAGTAAACTATGACGGTACTACAATTCATAGTATAATACTGCAATTCATTTTTAAATAAAGCAAAAGTAAGATTGAAAAGATGCAAACTTACATTGGGCTGCACTTCTTTCAGCCATTCATTAGCTTGGTCGTCGTAGTCAATCTTGCACGCGAGGGCCAAATCAGTAGCAGCTTCCTCCCAACGACCCATCAACCTATCGTGTACACGATTACATCATCAAAATTTATTTCCTAGTCGATAACACAAATGTTAAACATGAAAATAATGCATTTGAGCTCACCTATTGGCTCGTCCTCTATATTTATAGGCTTGTGCGTTATCGGGATTCATCTGGATGGCACGGTCGCAATCTCGAATGCAGGCGTTCGGTTTATTCATTTTTAGTAAACAACTGGAAAAATATTAAAATAATAAAATTGTCTATTAGTCTTGGAAAAAAGGGATGTCCAATTAATCAACTAACGTGTAATTAAGCTAATGTGCGCCGCTTACATAAATAAACTGCACATGTAGATCGCATTCACTGTATTCTTTTAACGTGAAAACCGTCATAAGCCAGTCGATAACAGCTATAAGATCTATGTACGTTACCGATCATCCAATTGTTTTTGGACGGTTTTTGTGATTAAAGCGTTCAAAGTGAATGGGGCCATAATAAAGCATTGCAGTAATCAGTGGATTGAGTTACAGAGATTTTGATTGTGAAAGTTTCAAGCCACTTTATTTATAAAATTTTATTTAATAATAATAATAATAATAATAATAATAATAATAAAATAGCATAAAACTTTCAAAACTGAAGTCTCAGTAACTCAATCCACTATTGACACCAATTGCCATTCAAAACTCCGTTCACCATTTTAATGATTGGGACTATCACCATATATTACAGTCATCCCTTGTTATCCAGTTTTCATGGTTAGAAATTTTCGCTATTCATTATTGAAACATTTTTAACTACACAATTAATTAAAAAGCAAATGCTTGCAACAGTATTTGAAATGCACGCCTGCATTAGCTTATAGCTTGCTTCACCAAATGGCATTACATTCTCCATAGAAATGAGAGTTTCACCCATAGATGACAATACAGTACCATCAGGTGGCTACACAGCACTAAACATTATTGCTGTGTACCAATACGTTAGATTAACTCAATCCAGCCTTTGAATATTCCGAAAGTGATACAAGCGAACGAGTCCAAAGAGCAAGAAAGATAAACATATTTAAAGCAACCCCCCCCCCCCCATACCCCACTATTTAATAACAAACTTTGTGGATAATGAGGGATTAGTGTCCTATAAGAAATAAACCATTTTTAAATTCAATATACTGCTTACTTGGCTCGTTTTGCATATAAGGCAGCCGAGGAAGGATTCAATTCAATGGCTTCACCGAATACTTTTATTGCTTTTTCATAATCACCTGTTGAAAAAAAATTAATAATAATTAAAATCAGTAGTGCCTATGTATTGCATAATACAGGGTGTCCGCCATGAGATGTTAACATTTGAAAAGTCTCATACACACAAATGTGATGCTTGGTGGAACGGAAACAGATACTCAAAAGGTGAGAATTTTGTAGTGCATGTCAGAGCTGCAGTGGCGCTGCAGTCAGTCATTTTCCAAAATGGCGACGTTTCCAAAATGTTGCAAAACATAGCATTAAGTTAAACTACCGCCTAGATAGTCTTCATGGCACCAAAGGGGCATCAGTATTTTTTTTATGAACAAACTCGGATAGGTTCACTTCCATTTCCATATGTAGTTATGGTTACGTACATATTCAAACTATATGTGATTAAAATGTCATTGTGGACACCCTGTAGTTACTTGGTTAGTGCATCACTTGCAAATGTTTGCAGCTTAATAACAACAAAGCGTCAAAACTCACCATCTGAGATCAAGCTCATAGCTTCGGAACGTTTCTCATCCGCTTGATCCATTTCTTCTTCGGTGATCTCCTTGTTCACGTCACCCATTGGAAGCGCTTCGTCTGTGTCGGGCTCGATGACGCCTTCCATATCGAGCTCGATGTCACTCTCTACGATTTCATCTCCCATTCCACCTTGTGGCGGTGGTGGCGGCATCGGTTTATCCTGCGAATCAAAAATCCATAAAATGAATGAATAAAAAATAAATTACAAAATGAAAATTGTTGCACAATCTATGTCATGCGTAGTGCACCTCTTGTGTTGGACTAGTTGTATCTTTTTCCTGTTCAGTCGTTGCTGGTTTTGGTTTGGCTGGAATTTTAGCATCGAGGCTAAATGAATAAACATATAAATAAATAAATGTCACATTAATACAACATTAATTTAATAAAGTGTTGTATGTTTTGTTTTCTGCCTGAGTGACCAGAACGGTCAAATAAATAAAATAAAATAAAATAAATAAATAATAAAAGAATGAACAACAGTACTTTAAGCCAATACAAGTCACATTACATAATAAAATCTGACAATACAATCACAAAAATATTAAATTATTAGGTTGATGCATAGGTCCTGTCAGTTTTGTTTTTTCCAGGATGCTGATACCGATGTCTGTAAAAAATAAAAAAAAACTTTTTATCTGGGTAAATGACATCATTTTATAGCCCAACTCTTCCTCCGTAAAAACTATCATAAATGTCTTTGTTTGATTAAAGCTCGTCTTGGTTGAGGGTCAAAAATTATGAATTGTTCCAGTTAAAAACAAAACCAACATTTCCGACACCTTTTGAGTTTAGTGTTTGATCGTGGAGTAAAGCAGCAGAGGCTGCCAGAAACATTTCTGTCATAGACAGTGAGGACGCCAAGAGTGAAAAAATGGCTCAAAGGTGTTCTTCTCGGTTTAGGAACAGCCATTTCGAAGTGAATGACAAACCCCCACGCCCAGGAGAAATATCCTACTTTGATTAAACTCAAAAGAACATGCAGAAAATATTCGTTTCTGGCAACTTGACACTTCCTAGTCTTTGGCCCGATACTTTGACCCTGAACTTTATTCAAATAAAGACATTCAAAACGATTTTCATAAAAGAGGAGTTGGGGCTATAAAACTTGTTAGGTTGCCATGTACACAGTAGCATAGTTTTTACAAACACCAGCATCCTGGAAAAATGTTCAGGTTATTCTATACGGTAAACCATAAATGCCCACACTATAATAAAGTGTATCTTGCCGAACTTTAGCACATAAAGTGTATCTTAATCAGGGCTAGATTTCCCATTAGGCCCTGTAGGCCCGGGCCTAGGGCAGCAATATGTTAGGGACAGCATCAAATGAAAATGCTTGCCCAGAATAACGTTGTGCATGTAACAATTCATAGTTTTGAGTAAATGGCAGTCGTAGTATTCAGCAACACATTGATTGTCACCTATTAGGTGACTAATTTCAAAGTGTATGTTTTAGGTAAGTATGAATTCGTCTATTGGCGGCACTAGCTAGGCCCATACACGAAGCACGTTTTTCCATAATAATCTCAATATTAAATTTGTTTAACATACAACATTATTCTGGGCAAGCCTTCGAATATTAAAATTACACATCTAAGTGTAGAAATGTCAACTTTTGTTGACATTTTGTAGTTCATTTTGACAATGAACAAAATGCACTACAAAGGTAGTTTCATGGAATTGGTTCGTAAACTAAGAGTTCTCTGGGCAGTGAGGTATAAATACCTTATTATTAATGGTCTATGCTACAGTGTGTCCAAAAAGTCTCAACTTGTCCGACGATAGCTAATATCATATAATTTGGATATCTAGTATTAGCTACACAAATGAAACAAGTGGTTGCTGAGTTTTGCAAATAAACCCATTACTGTATTGATTGTTCATTATTGTTGATAATAAACCCAAATTGAAATGTAGAACCCAGTCAATCGTATTGATTTTATAAACATATTATCCAGAACCTAGTAAAGTGGTTACTATAAACAAAGCGTCTCTAATAACAAAGCAATAATTATGAGGTGTGACTTAATCTTTAATCCATATTATCTCAGCTAGCCTTGTGACATCAAAGCTTCGTTTTAAACAATTGCATTCCTCGTGAATATTATATTAGTGAAGTTGCATATCAAACAAAACTTGCATAAATTGAGCACTAGCTATATTCTTAACTGAAAACTAGCTCCAAAAACTATATATTTTGTCAGATCAGAAAATCTGACATGTATAAGTTGCCAAATTGTCTTGTTTTGATTTCAAAGCATTGAAACAATTATAAGATCCGAGGTAGAAAAATATATGATAATGTGCAGATGTAACTTCAAATTTATTAACAATTATCAATGACTATCTCATAATGGTAAACGATGATAAAAGATCGAAAGGGGCATTCAACTCGTCCGGTATTCAATAACTATGCAAGACTAAATAAATAAATTTGCATTTGAGTCTACCTAATAATGCATTTTCCTTTTAAGACTTTGTACACATCATTCATGTGACCTTAATAATTATGTGAATCATAATGTCAAACGATGCAACTGTATGAGTAAACTCGTAGATGACTCACAAAGAACACTTTTCCTGTTATTGAAATTACAAAAATAACTGCACACACACACACAAAACACACCAATTTTTTTAAACATTGAATTCAGCATTATAAATAACATTATTGTCATTTGTCCTTGTAATTTGGATCAAGTCCTTGTAATGTGGATTCAAGGGCCTAATTGGCCTTCAATCCTATACTTAAAAGTGAGATTACATTCTTGCTGGTTATTTGGTACGAAATAATAAAATAAATTATTCAGTGTGCATAAAAGTATTTGCACAGGTATGTATTTGGTTTTGACCCGAAGGCTTGTCGTATGACACCCACAGAAGCATATTTGTAACCTAAACAGCACACTAGGTAAGTTGGTCAAGATTCGACAGCTTTAAAAACTTAAAAACACGATGCACAGTGCAATATTTTGTGTATTATATACAAAACATTCTTGCAAATAGTATCATTCGTATTTTACTAGGGTGACCAGATTTGAAAATCAAAAACCAGGACGCAAAAATGATATAACAATACATCGTTAAAACAATCAATATATATCGATAAAAACCTCAATATTTTTTGTTTTAAATAAGTTATATATATAAAAAAAAGTTAATTTGTTGATAAGCCTATAACTGGTTTGACATATAAACTTTGTATAATCAGATTTCAATGAAGAAAAATTGGATACACTATACAAGCTTAGTATGCAATACCATAACTTATCAACGGCATATAATAAATAGATAGCATTATTGTGGCTACGTATTATTGGTTAATATTAAAAAACCGGGACTAAAAAGCATCCCGAAAAACTCTGCCCGAACTCAGGGCCTTTGTGCTGAAACCTGAGACGATCCCGGAAAACCGGGACGTCTGGTCACCCTATATATTACTAAATCAAACTATAAGGTCTGTTCATGTTGTTGTGTATTTCATTCATTGTCTAAAATAAATGGTGACAGTTTTCGAGTTTATCCTTTTAGGATGTTACGAAAATTATATCAAAGTACATCTCTGAAAATCTCAGAATCTAATTACACAAATAATACTCGTATAGACAATATTTAATATAAAATATACAAAAAAAACAACTCAATTGATTTAATACGTGCCTCTGCAAATACTGTCTAAAAAAACTTAATTCATCCAGATGTATGACTTCTGGGGTCTTTTGGCAGAGGTTAATGAACGTCCTCAAGTCTTCGAGTTGACCCTCGTTGAAATTCATCTCTAGTTCGAGTTACTGAAACCAACACAAAACAATTAGCGTTAATAAATAAATATCAATCAATCGTGTAAGCTCGAAGTTTTACGTTTCCTACAACAAACAGAGGATTTATTTATAGGAAATATATTATACGAGGGAAATATATTGCAAAAAATAAAAGAAGAAAAAGGAATGAAGTTCACTGTTGAGCAGTGCACGCGGAGGAATGTTTTCTATTCAAACTTCATTTTAATAACAAACTGTGTACGAGACTGAATACTTAGTTTTACCTTCAATTAGCAGCTAAATTGGTTTATATCAACGAATTGCAAATCGAACAACGTGTACAGTCGAGATATAAAGACAAGAAAAATTTGGCTATCTCACATGCTCAACATAACTTTTGCTTGAAACGCCATACGTTTTTTCCACTACGTTCCAGAACGCACATATGGTTAAACAAACTCAACTTTATTGAGAAAGTGATACGTTCTATTGGTTGTGTTGTGTCACTTGATCAAATCTCGCCAATCAAACCTAGTCTTCAATATCGATCATGTTTTCATCAATTATTAATCATCACATTTTTAATTTACAGTTTTGTGATTATTTTTACCAAAAATATAAAACAAAATTATCTATTTTATTGTATTGAAACGATACTGCAACAGGTAACGCTATTTAGTGCATAGTAGAATTAGGTGACGTCATTATAGTAAATTAATTGTTTGAGGTACCTAAATGAGTCACTTTGAACGCTTTTAGATTTTATAGCGCAAACACATCCAAATGTAGTCGATAACTTTTGTAACTTACATCGATCTTCTACACTTTATCGACTATGTTTGGACGGTTTTTGCGCTATACGTGCTAAATACGCTCAAAGTGAACGCAGTCTGAGTTTTTTTCTATAAGTTAACAATTAAACATGTTCAAGTTACTTTTTTCAAAAATAACAAGTGTTTAAATGGTCATTTTTTTATTAAAACACGTGTTTAAGTTTTTTTTAAGTTGATTACAAATAAATAATGTTTAAAATTATTTTTAATATTAATTTATATAATAAATTTACAATTAAAAATAAACCCATCACCAATTTCCAGCAAGTAAAAACACTGGAGAAGTGGGACGTTTAATCGGATTACCAGTGGTTATAATCAATTTGTGACGTCATTTACAGACGATAACTAGGATGTTGACCCATGACCGCAGTGTGCACAAAATAAGATTATCTGCCGAGTGGCAACATTATTCAAATATAGCGCGAGAAATATCTCAATATTTATTGACCATTATAAAATGGTTTAAAAACTAATTTATGAAAATAATAAATCCAATCTATCGATTTCTTATATTAGTTAGCTCAAAACATCTGAGGTCATCTCATTCTCAATAATCGACACAGTAAACACGCCAATGGATTTTTAAACATCGTTCTTTGCAGCACAGCTGATGAGCTGCCTAATTAACAATTTTACTAACGATATTTTTTGTAAATTTAACCCCTTCGACATGTTATATTAGTTGTTCTTTTTCTAATAATAACAAACACTAACTACATTTAGAAAATAATGGCTCATACCAGAATATTGCAAGCTTTGCGTGGTAATAATTTTTTTTTGGAATTCCATTTAGAACGTCTTGATATAGATTTATTAAAAATTTAATGAAAAAAAACATTTACTATTGCATGGTGTAGACTATGAAAATAACATGTGAGCGCATTGCTGTACTAATGTTCACGACGTTACGCCACCAATTTGCATTAAAAATATATTTAAATTACTACTCGTATGGAATAACTTTCTATTTAATTTACTTTCTAGAATGTGCATTGAAAATATATTTAAATTACTACTCATATTGAATAATTTTGTATTTGATATACTTTCTAGGGTGGAAGCAGTCGCTACACGTCAAGTGGTGTCATGGTGAAGCTAAAAAACACGAACTCATTGAACAACCGTTACCAAAGATTCGACGGTTCGGTCAACCAACTCCATCAACTCATCCTCACATTCTTAAAGCAGGAGAGGTACAAAATCCTTCAACAGCAGACAGACGGTCTACGACATAACCAACATACATAAATCCGTACTTCAGTAAGAGATTAGCACCTCTAGTCGGGGTGCTCGGTCTGGCTAAAACATTTACCTACAGAAGCTGCACATCAAAACAAAGCAAAAAAGCCCATATAAACATGGGTCCTAAACACTTTTAACATTGGGTGAAGTCAGTTAGACACACAGGCCTATGGTCTCATAATCGCTGTAGGTATGCTCTGCATTTTCAGACCCATGTTTATATGGGTTTTGTGCATCAATACAGCTGCTATGCATCTGTATTGATGCATAGCAGCTATGGCAGCACCACCGCAACGTGTGTGAAAATGCCAAAATCGATACTCTAGCTGTAAAGAACGTTGCGAAAAAACACGTTGAAAAAAATGAAATACATAATTAAAGCAAAAAACTAACTTTTCTGTCATTTATGAGACGGGCCATTTACTAGTAATATAATATCGTATTGGGAACGTCTGCGTTAGAATTGCAAAATGAAAAGCTGATGTTAAAAATGTGTCTCTCGATTTGCACAGGTGACTCCAGGACTGACGTACGATGAGTACCGTACGAGGCGCCATAACATGATGGAATCCATCGTTGCAGAATCCTCAAAGTTGGAAAAGGAATTCGACAGCCACATAGTCATCGTTCCTTCGGCCGTTAAAAGATTCATGACCGAAGCGATTCCATACACTTTCCACCAAAACACCGACTTTTCGTACTCTTGTGGTTTCCAAGAACCCAACAGCGTGTTGATGTTAATTTCTAACAAATCATCGTCGGTCCACCGCTCTGTGATTTTCGTGGAACAAGGAGACTCGAACTCCGAACTGTGGGACGGTCCGAGAACAGGACCCGACGGCGCCGTCGAACTTCTGGGTGTCGACGAATCGCTACCCGTCGACACGTTTCAAGAGTTTTTGATGAAACATTTGAGCGGCAAAACCAACGTGGCGTTATGGTACGATTTCGACAACGTAACGAACCCGTTTGTCAACAGGATCGTGGAAGCGCTACATAAAAATCGCCCAAACCTTTTGCTCCAGTCGCCACGTCACGTGTTTCAACAACTTAGAATAAGAAAATCGCCAGCGGAGATTTCGTTGATGAAACGAGCCAACTCGATTGCTTCGGAGGCTTTCGTCGACACCATCAAGTCTACAAACTATGAAAGTTCGGAACACGTCATCCATGCCAAAATGGAAAACGAGTGCAAAGTTCGTGGTGCCAACTATTTAGCGTACCCGCCCGTCGTCGCTGGCGGTTCTAGAGCGACGATCATTCACTATGTACAGAACGATCAGTGCTTTTCCAAAGGCGACATGGTGTTGATGGACGCCGGGTGTTACTATCACGGTTACGTCAGCGATATCACGCGGACCTGGCCAGTCGGTGGACAATTCTCCGTCCATCAGCGGGCGTTGTACGAAGCTGTTTTGGAAGTTCAGCTGCAACTCTTAGAGCAACTGAACAAATCTCGGTGTTCCTTGGGTCAGCTCTACGCCATAATGTCTTTACTACTAGGTAAAAAATTGCAAGAGATCGGAGTCATTCCCCAAACCGCTGTCAGCTCGTCATTATCCATGGTAATAAAAAATTAATCAAACAAGATGATGAATTATGGGACACCATGTAGATTTTACTCATTGCCACATTTCTTTTTGTCATCCAAGCTCGCCCGTGAGTTCTGTCCTCATCACGTCGGACATTACCTTGGTATGGATGTCCACGATTGCGCTCTCATATCTCGCAACATTTCATTAGAACCAGGAATGGTGATCACCATTGAACCAGGTGAGAAATTTTCACTTTCATGTCGGCTAATATTTTTGCTGTAATACACCGTGTTGTCCTCCTATTTAAAGTTGAGATGTCAACATTTGGAAAAGTCCATTTCTTCATATCAGTTTATACAAATGTGATGCTTGGTGAAATGGAAGCAGAAACTCAAAAGGTTTATGTGAGAATTTTGTAGTGTGTGCCAGAGCCACAATGGCGCCACACTCGGTCAATTTCCAAAATGGCGACTCTGAGACCGAGCACAGGTTGTGTGGTGGTGTACAGAAATGAATGCATGTCACATGACTACATATCTTTATGACACTCAGATAGGTTAACTATCTGTTCCATATTTATGGTTACTCGTGTATTTACCTTCAAATGGTACGCGGTAAAATGTTGACATCTCGTGGTGGACACCCTGTATCTTGTTGACCATGAATGAATTCGTCCGATTGGTTTGTGTTTTTTTTTATAGGCGTTTACATCAACAAAAACAACAAAAACGTCCCACCAGAGTTTCGAGGATTAGGAATTCGCATCGAAGACAACATCGTCATAACAAAAACAGGATATTTCAATCTCACGCAGACTTGTCCAAAAGAAATTCGACAATTGGAAAATCTCATGTCAACCACCAACAGCTAATTTTTTTAGCCAATAAAACACAAAAGATAAAACTCGTAAAAAAATTCTTAAATATACTTTGTCTTCTCAATTTTATCACACCGAAAAATTAAGTGATAAAGCAAAACGTATTTATTTTCCGACGCGCTCCCATGATATATACCGCAATACAATAGTATTGAAAACACATGCATAGATAAAGAGCATTTTGGCGGAATGTGAATGATAAAGAGGAATGGTTAACTGATCGATGAGTGAAGTAGTAAAACTGTAAAACATTACCAATCGATGGCAACTGGATAAACGCCTGTCAGGCAAGCGGTACAGTGTCCTTGACACTTATCCTTTGGCGATTTCATTCCTTGAGTGACTGCTTCTTTCAGTCCTTCCACGGATAAGTATGCCAGTGAGTTGGCTCCTGTAAAGTTCAACAGGACAACAAACTATTGTAAAACACCGACATTCATTCCATAACTGTTCTACGGGGTGTTATTCAAAGATCAAGTTAAACCACAGATGTGGTTAAACTACGAATCAAAACAAAGCATTAAGTCCTTACAAACATGAGTCTGAAAATGCATACTCATTTGAATACCTACAGCAATTATGCGACAATAGGCCTATGCATTTACATGACTTCATCCCGTGTTGTCATTACAGAAGGAAAGCATTTCTGGACCCATGTTTATATGGGTTGTTTGCTTTGTTTTGATGCATAATTGTGTGGTTAAAATTTGACGACTTTTCAGAGACACCCTGTATATGAACATTCTAGCCTATGCAATACAATTTACTATAGTACATTGCAGGATGAAAGAGCAGCATTGAATCAGTTACAGGCTGAGCACCAATCAGGGACCGAGAATGCCTTTCGCTTTGTATTCTTACGCACTTTAAGTTAGCTTGGGAAAGTAGGGACTACATTCGACTAGTGACAGAATACGAGGTGTGAATCGGTCTTCTAACTGATTCAATGCTGCCGTTTCATCTTGTAATGGACTATAGAAGCTCTGCTCACCTATGAATTCAGCAAGATGTTGAGCATCCAATTTGTTGGCAACTAGTTCTTCTTTAGTAGGAATGTTAATTCCCATGTAACAGGGAGATACAAGTGGTGGCGAAGCAATGCGAATATGAACCTAAAACAACAAGAGAAAGAAATCGAGTTGAGGTTAACACTTTGTAATATCAACTTTCGAAAACATCCATTATGCCCCGAAAACACTAGTACGACAAAAAGATTAATATTACAGTATTCACTAAACCTCTTTTGCTCCAGCTTCTTTGATGAGTTTAATGATAGGGCCAATCGTATTTCCTCTCACTATGGAATCGTCGATAAGTACGATGCGTTTATCTTTGAAGTTTTCGCTAAGTGGCCCAAATTTTTTCCCTACCCCCAGCTGTCGTAGTCTTGTGCTCGGCTGTATGAAAGTTCTTCCGACGTAACGATTTTTGCACAGAACTTCCAGAAATGGCAGTCCTGACTGAAAGTAAAAGTTGTTTGTAATTTTTATTGCATTCAGTAAAACATGCTGAAGTTGAAGAGTAAACTTCATTTCACACGCAAAAAAGTTAATTTTGTGCGTTAAAAGAGTGCATTGACTGACTTTTTGAGCAAATCCAATGGCAGCGGGAGTTGCAGATTCGGGAACGGTGCTTACGAGGTCAGCGTCGACGGGAGATTCGATTGCCAACTGCATTCCGCATCGATGGCGTACGGAGTAGACCATTTGACCTACAAAAGTCACGAGTATTGTAAAATGAAAATCAAATAATAAAACGATAGAATTATAGCATTTATAATAAATGTAGAAAATAAATTTCTTGTTTACATACAATGTATTGAATACAGGTATTCCAAAGAGTGCCTCGCCTCTATTGGCAAAGTATGAAATTAACACCTTGTATACAACTATTTAGATTGGTGCCAAGTTAGTTTGCAGCTTTTTAACCAAGAAAAACATTTGTCCAAATTTGGGCCTAAATTTAAACCTAAATTTTTGCTTTACATACATTGCCTAAAACAGGCGAGGCATTTTATAGAATGCTTGGATTCTAGGCCTATATACATCATTATTGCATGAAATTTTGCAATTCCATAAACAAATAACCATCTCTATTAACTTTTAATTAACTATTTTGATTTAAACCTAGCTTCATCTAGTTGAGAGTTGACTGAACTCGTAACAAATCATGAAAACTAAAAACACCGTCTTACCTTCCAGTATGCTATCCGCACGAGCGAAATAAACATATTCGAATATGCACATTGCAGTTTTTTCCGAACAAGGAAGCGACACCTTCGCCACGCTTCTCACGCCTTCGCGGGTGATTTCCACAATTTCCCCAGGTTCGACTTCTCGGAAGTATTTCGCACCGATGGATTGGAATGCGCACGATTCTGATGTGATGACCCATCCATCCGGTTCAGCGTTGCCTTGGTCTATCATCACATTAATGTCAACAGACGTTATAATGTTGTAACACAAAAACACAACACCAAGAAAGATTAATAATAAAAAGCAGGTAACTCGCACCCAACGCTCCTCCAGGTAACTCCAGTTTTCCAAGACAAAGCGGTCTGTTGCCGTACGGGTCGCGTACGCCATAGATGCGATTTCCGTGCAACAAAACGAGAGAATAAGCCATAGGAGCTTCGTGCATGAAATTCCGAATGCGTGCTGGCCAGTTGGGTCCGTCGGTTTCATCTTCCGATGGTGGAAGCGATAGCAACTGAGTGATCAGTTCGCTGTCCGTACTTGTTGACAAACCGACTCCTTTTTTCAAAACCTGAATCAGAAACGGATCGAAAAGAAACTAGTGAACAGTTTCTTAAAAAAAAGTAATATAACAAACAAATAAAAAAACCGTGTTCATACCGTTTTTCGAAGCGCCCTGGCGTTGACAAGTTCACCGTTGTGTCCAACAGCCAATAAACCATGCAGCGTGTGAATAACAAAAGGCTGGGCGTTGGTGACATCACCGCCGCCGGCTGTCGAATACCTCGTATGACCGATACCGAGATTACCTTAAATGGAAATGAAATTTGATGCAAAACCATAAATTAGAGTTATGGAATATTAGAACGAATTAATAAATACCTTTTAGTTTAGCCAAATTATCGTCGTTGAAAATGGTGCTGACAAGCCCGGAGCCCTTGTGGATAGAAAACTTGGACGTGTCGCCTGATCCCGTTACGATTCCAGCACTTTCTTGTCCACTATGAGAAAAAATGTCCATTAAATTTTAAGTTTTCAAATCACAAAGCTATAAATATTTAGAAGCTTAAAAGAAACGATAAACATTCATTCGTGTTGAGGCCTCCACAATTTTTTGGTGACAATTCGAGCAATTTGCAGACAACTGTGACGTCAGCTTCTTGTCCAACCAATAAAAACTGGCTGACATCACAATTGTCGGCAAAATTGCTCGAACTACCACATCAAAGATTGCGTGTGACAAAGGAACCATTTAGAGTCATCGAACATAATTGAAAGCTAATTACATGATCTTGGGTTCACATTTGTTTCATTTAGCACTCATTAACCAACCAAAACTGAAATAAGTTTAACTCAATTTACCAACAAAAAACTTATAATAATTGTACATCTACCAACACCCAAAAAATGTTGACGGTAGAAGCCTTTCTTGCAACTATTCCTTTGCAAAAAACTTCTAGTAATTGAAATTAAAAGGCTTTATTATGAGTTTCGCCAGAAAAGAGATGATAGTTATCATTAGTTTTTGGTTCCCACATTAACGCACTACACCACTCTCAGGTTATACCACGAAGCGTGAGTTTTGTCCAGCGTTCATAAGACAAATGCGCTACAACCGATGTTCATCAATGATTTTGGTGTCAGGCAGTCGAGACCGAGGTGATAATATATCTGAAACTGCATTAAACGTGACTTTGTTTAACGCATCATATCCTAAAACCTCGGTACGACGTTATATCCTGGGAGCAACGTACATTCTAAAACGTATGCAGTCTTTGCCGTTCAAACTGATTCAAACCAAAAGCACTGTTTAAGAACGCATTAAGCCCCCTTGAAAAGTACATTATATGACAGCTGTCAATAGAGCCTGTTTCTTTTACTTCGTAAAAGGGCCGATTTGTACCGATGCTGGAGAGCGACTAATCCCAGACAGATGATGTGCGGAACGTCGAGTTGAGTTGGCCACGAACCGCTGGCCACGCAGCCGAATACTCCGCACGCTTCTCGTAACCTGTCATCTTCTTCAACACTGATGTTTTTCTTTGCCATGTTTATTCCACCTGTTTGATAGTATACATGCAAACAAAAAACCAATATCAAAAAAAAAAATAATTCAATTTTTGTCTTTAAATAAAAAATTATATACCTGTACATTACCTTTAAGTAATTAATGTTTTTAAACAGGTGTCAATCGATGTATTACACAAAATAAAGCCTAAACCTCTATATGAAATATTCTGATGCCAAGAGATTACAAGTCGTAGGAAGAAAACACGTGGAAAGTGGTGACACGGGTCATCATGGAAAAATAACGGTGTCAAATGTCAACTTCATAAATCATCCGTGGTATCAAGGTGCATCCGTGGTATTAAGCTCCGAAAAAAGACTGGAAAATTAATGGAAAGATTCGGGAATTCTGTTTTAATTTAACAAAAACCCATTTCTTGGTTTCCAGAATATGGTGAAATAGTAGTGGATTTTTGAACTTGATAATTTATAACGGACTATTTTCCACTGATAAAGACAACCTTGAGCTCGACCTTTAATTCTGGGTCAAACCACCAAGAGCAAGACCACCAAACTTTTTGTTTGTGAAAGAAACTTGTTGCGCAGGGTCTGAAACTTGTTTGAGATCATATTTTTGAAAGCTAATAATTTAAAACAACGATGGAATTAACAGTCGAAGGTAGTATATTTTGAGATTAATTATATATATATATATATTTTTTTGTAAAATAAAATAAAATCTAACATTAACAGTATATTAATTTTCAAACAACAAAAATTGCATATACCCTGTGGTGGTTTAGTTTCCAAAGTGCATACTGTGTGCTTGCTACTTTACCAAAAAAAAAACCAAATTATTTGACTTTGTATTTGTTTGATATATTATTTGATTTTATTTTGATATAATTTTTTTTATTGATGAAGAATATCTTTTTTAAATTTAACTCTAATAACTTCAAAAAAATTATACAGTATTTAAATTTTTTAATCATGAAGTTATAATTGTTTTACAAATTAACAAAAACAATTAAGTAAGCATACAACACAATCTTTGAATTTGAAGATTTGGAGTAAAAATAATGGGTACTTTCCGGTTATATCTGATGTTGCTATTTGCTTGTAGGCTACTTGGTTATGGGTTTATTTTGCAGGTTGGGTTAGGAAAAAACAAAGAAACGTATTAAACGTATGATTTTGTTTTGTTTTCCTAACCTAAACGACAAAATAAACCCATAATTAAGTACAAGGAAATAGCCACATCAGACGGGCTCCGCTATAACCGAAAAGTACCAAGTAATGTTTTAATTTGACATAAAATTAAATGAATTAATTGTCATTCATTATTCCTCAAAAAATGCATATATTGAATCGTTGTAGACCAGTCTATGTAACATAAAGACCTATAATTTGCACTTTCGGCCTTTTTGGAGCAAGAATATGAAACGCAACCAATTGTAAATCTGAAATTATTTTTGTGATTTCTTTCTTTTTGTCGCTTCCTGGTTGTATCAATCGCTCGTTTCACGTCCAAAACAATGGAAAAGATACTGATCTTGCGTAAATTTATAAATTAGCACGATATTTAGAATAACGGAATAGTTGCATTTTCAGTTAGCCCGTAACATGAGGTCTGTCAGCTAACGAAAGTTATATTTTTTTGCAAAACCTGTTCATTTTCCTTCCATAACTGACAGGATTTTTGTTTTAATGTTAAATTTAAAGGTGTCAGAAGTTTTTTTGTCCTTTTTTTCTCAAAATTACATTTTTTTTGAGTTACGCTGTCATTCCACCCAAATCCTCGATTAAAAAGTATACAAACTTAAACTACCGGTATGTAAACAATCCTCATTATAATTAGGTAAGTGCGTGCGTTTCAGGAAGGTGTTTGCGGAATGTAGAAGGATGAGATTTTTTTCCTCTTTCCCCTTTACCACATGTGGTGTAGGGGAAGATTAGGATCACTCACTCTCACTGGGTGGCAGTAAGAAAAGTGAAAGAAAACGACCAAGCAAAAAAGAAGCAGCCTATCTTAGGACAGCTACCTCAAATAAATATTGCGAAGCAATACGAGTTAAATTAATAAATATCTGTAACAAATGTTGCGAAGCAACATGAGTTAAAACTATATAAAACCAAATTTTTGTAATGTTCAGTCTTGACGTAAAATTCTTGTTTCAGGGATAAAAGTGTCAGAACTTGTGATCGAAGGCAAAACTAAGAAGGTGTTCAAGCTGTTGGATAACCCTAATGAAGTGCTCATTCAGTCAAAAGATCGCATCACGGCCGGTGACGGAGCCAGAGCTCATGATTTGGTTGGCAAAGCATCGGTATCTAACATGACGAACTCTCTCATTTATGAATATCTCACGAAAGTTGGTAAGACTTTGGGAGTAAATCTGTTTTTCTTTATAACAGGGTGTGAAAAAATCACGATTTTTTCGAAAAAATCCAAAAAATCCGATTTTTTGATATATATCCGATTTTTTGATATATATCTGATTTTTTCAAACGAAGCCAAAAAATCATGTTTTTTGCCAATAATGGCAAATGAACTGAAAGTGAAACTTTTACTAAAAGTTTCACTTTCAGT